>ML777598.1:1020212-1093616 GCA_009831015.1 Picea engelmannii | reverse complement strand
GGGGGGGGGGGTGAATCAGTTCTATGTGAGCTTAAACAATTTTATGTCTGTTAAAACATTATTAATCTTTCTTCAAGTGGTCATTAACAATATACAACATATCAACAGTAACAGTAAATAACAACAGTGACACATAAAGTATACACAGAGACAGATTTTCACGAGGAAACCCATAAAGGAGAAAACCTCTTCTTCTTCGAAATGATAGGCAGTCTTTTAAGTTTTGTACATCATCTATAATTGAGCACCAACTCAATGTGAGGCTGCAACCTCTGTTTTACAAGCTGCAACTTGTTTGAGAGCACCAACTCTCTGGTTTCTCTAGCACCCACTAGAAGGAAGCACCAACTCCCTTAATATTCCAGCACCAACTGGATGGAAGCACCAACTTCCTGAATTTTTCAGCACCAACTTCTAGTTACACAGGCTCCAACCTGTATAACAGAGAACACTTTTTCTCCCTTGCACCACCCTGCCATCCTGGTTTCTCTGGTTGCAACCAAATGGAAGCTACAACTCCCTGTGTTCAAGCACCCACTTGAACTTTTGAGGACAACAATCCTCCCTAACACCTCCCAACCTCCCTAGAATATGAATGGCTAAGAATAAATACACAGACAACTTATGTAGATATGTCAACTCTTACCTATCTTTCTTTGTTTTATAAATATGGTCTTCTATCTTCTTTCCTGCAATTCTTCTCTTCCTCTGTATGTTTAGCAGGTCTACTCTGCATCAAATTTTTCTGTCATTCTGCTCTGCTTCTTCTCTTTCTGTCATTCTGCTCCGCTTTTGTTCTTTCTGTCATTTTGCTCTGCTTCTGCTCTGTGTTTCATCACACTCTACACATTTTCTAAATCTCATACTATGCATATTCTCATTTTCCCTTTCTTACCGTTTCATTGTTTTCTCATGCGAAACAACCAACCATACACAATCTATCTCGTCTTCTTTTATACACACCTACATGGTGGTTCAACTTCCCAACTCCTTAGACAAAAAGAAGACAATTGTCCGAGCAACTGAAACGCCAACTGAAACGCTAACTGATTTGCAATCATGAGTCTGTTTTTCTAACATATTCCAAACTAAGGAGTTAACTGTGAGATAGAACATTAACCCTCTGATCAATACTTGATCCAACGTTTCAGATCCAATCGAGATTTTACACATCGTGATTTCGACACTCTTGGCGTTCATAGTTTTTGTCACTTACAAATCCCAATCCCCGAAACTCCATGAAGAAGTCAGATCAACGGTCCAGATCATTTCTTGATCTGACGGTTCAGATCCAATCGAGATTTCACACATCGCGATTTCGGCACTCTTGGCGTTCATAGTTTTTGTCACTTACAAATACCGATCCCCGAAACTCTGTGAAGAAGTCAGATCAACAGTCCAGATCATTTCTTGATATGACATTTCAGATCCAATCAAGATTTCACACATCACGATTTTGGCACTCTTGGAGTTCAGAGTTTTTATCACTTACAAATCTCGATCCCCGAAACTCCATGAAGAAGTCAGATCAACGGTCCAGATCATTTCTTGATCTGATGGTTCAGATTCAATCGTGATTTCACATATCGCGAAATCAGCATTCTTGTTGCATTGTGTTCTTTGCCTCTAGATGTTGTGATTCATGAAACTCCGATAAGGGGTTAGATCAAAAGTCCATATCTGAGCTTGATTCAACAGTTTTGATTGAATCGTGATATCGGGATTCCCGTTGCATTGTATCTTTGACATCTCCACCACGCAATCCTCGAAACTTCGACATGGTGTAAGTCTGCTGACGTCACACGTGTTAAATAACTGCCACGTGTCACCCTGATTCGTGACTTACATGTGCTTGGCATGTTGAATCAGTATGACACTTGTCATTACCTGGTTGTGCCACATGTTCCTAGCTGACATGGTTTGCTGATATAAGTCGGATCAAAAGTCCAGATGTGATCTTGATTTGACGGCTTAGATTACGTCGCGATTTTGCATATCGCGAAACCGGGATTTCATATGTCAATAATCTTTGACATGTCCAACTCTCGATCCTCGAAACTCTGACAATGGATGGTATCAAAATTCCAGAATCAATCTTGATCTGACAGCTCAGATGAAGTCGCGATTTTGCAAATCGCGATTACGCCCACTTCTCCTTGTACTTTAAAGAGCGTGCAGGTTATCCTTGATCCAACGATGGTCGGGTCTTGTGCTTGGATCTAATGACTGATCTCTGTCCTCCTCTTCACTGCACTCGTGTTTTCTTCATTCAGATCTGACGGCCCTCGTTCTTTCGAGAAATTTGAATGGGATTCAATGATCACTGACTCTTCTCCTCCCGATTATTGTTGCACTACTAGTCATCGTTGTTGTACTTAAGCCATCACCACTAATGTACTTGCCATCAATGAAAAGTATACGCTGCCTATAAATATGCTAACAATCCTCTGTACATTCTTCCTATACTCATGCCATTCGTTGACTGTTACATATTTTCCAACACCTTCTTCATGATCAATGGCTATGAGTGACTTCGGCACTATGGGCTTCGGGAGTTTCAAACTCACAACACTTACCTCCTCCCGAAGTACATGATCTCTTGACGTGTGTCTCCATGTTGATCTGATGGTCACTATCCGCCTCAAATCTTCAGGCTTCGAGAATTTCAGACTCCTGCACACTCGTTCCCCATGTAGCGCTCTTACCTGAAGTTCACAATCTAATAACACATGTCCTTCGCAACAGATGGTTGCAATCTAACTTGACCTTTGGGACTTCGAGAGTTTGTCACACTCCACATTTTAAATCCTCTGAAACCTCATATATGTTGACATGTACCCCTCTCGTGACCAACGACTAGGATCTACTTTGGCTATTTCGATTTCTCCTCAATCAAAAATCTTTCAAAGTGATCTCACAACGAAGTTGTAGATCTTGTGCCACCTGTCAACCTGGATTAGATGACTATCGATCCTTTGCGCTCAGATCTGATGGCTTGGGATCTGTTTCCTCTTTAGAACTCTCCTTTGCTTTCTTGGACACTGATCTAATGGTCCAGACTCCTTCCAACAACAGATCTAATGACTCTCGTCTCTCCTCCTCCTGAGCTTCATTTCTCAAATCCCTTTCTCCTTAGAGGGTTTTTTCAACACTTAGTTGACTTTCGAATCTGTGCACTCCTTCCAACATATCTTCACATCCCTTCAAGAGAAAACTCAAGCTATTTCTCCCAATATTTTTGAGTCAAAGACTCTATCGATGCACTCCTTGCACCTAGGGATGATCTGAACCTCAAATTTTGTCCCTTTTGATGACAATTCACTCTGAAATATTTGTCTCATTAACCATTAACATGGCCCATCCAGGCTGAGTGTCAAAACCATGGCTCTAATACCAATTTGTAACATCCCTAGCCACCAATGAGTTGGTTAACGCCATTGAGGAACATACATATATATAACATGCATTTATAATGAATTCAAAACAAATAACATAGATTTACTTCTACCATACAAACTGAATTGGAATTGAGAGTAATTCCTACATGCAACATAACACATGATAACATTTCAAGAGTCACAAACATGCATAACATACATAATTAAGCTCGGAAATGATAGTTATCTTTTAACTAGAGTAAAACCACCAACTGCATGGAGACCTTCCACGAACCTCCTATCCTTAGACCACACTTCTCATTACGCTCAGTAATGGGTCACCCCTGAGATGGGACTAAGCTCCACCCATGGGAAAAGAATCCTATACTAGGTTGAGGTTATAGGAAACTACATAGTGCAACTGAAAGGATTCTCTCCAGGAGCCTTCTTACACCCACTACTCATGGACTCTCATTCTCCACATGCTTGTTCCACCTCAAGAATATGCACCTTCATTGTTCCACAGTCCATTAGCTACTCCACTTCCCCTTTTAGTGTCTTGGCAATAGGTCGGATCAAGAATTCCCAGAGCTCTGTAGCTGGTGTTCGACTCTCTCTAGGAAAAAATCACTTTCCAACAAACTCTCTCACCTGGAGAGACATGCTCACAGGCCTGACAACCTGCCTCTTCAACCATGGGTCTGAAAACCCGCCTCTTCAACCATTATTCAACTCAGTTCCAACAAGGTGAGAACAACAGGAAAGGTTCAATATATCTTAGGGAATGGAAACAACCAAAAATTCAGTAAGGAAGAGTATGACTCAGTTTTTGCAAGTGTAGATATGTTGGGCTTCACAGGAAAACACAGGTTGACTTCCCTAGTTAGCGGTTTCAGAGGTGCGAGAAGATGCAGAGGTCAATGACAGAGGCCAAGCGAGTTAGGAGGGGATCGAAGAATTGGAAGTGAACCTCCCAACAAGATGAGTTTCCAGCTTAAATTGCATGTGCCTGAGCTGACACATGTCACCCATGAAGCACGTTCCTTTCCATTTGGAAGTCACTTGTCCTCCCAAAAGAACTTAGGATAAAAACATATCCTTCGAATCAGTTTTTGGAATAATAATAAATTATTATTCTCTTGGACTTAATCCCTTAAGCTTATCCCCTCTTTCCAACATCTCAACCCCCTCTCCCTTACCCAGTAGTGGAGGCATAGTCCTCCATCACTCTTTCTTCCTGGTCAGTCTACACACATCGATATTTTTATATTACTGATATGAATAGTTATAAGTACAAAAATAGGCTCATGGACTTTAACACCTAGGCTCTCCGGCCTATTAACACATAAGCTTATAATCTTTTAATTGCTTGGCTCACCAGCCTACAAAACATGTTTACAATTCATAAATACAAATGGGGCTCATCCTTGGGGATATTACACTCCCTCTCTTTGAATTGTCTCGACTCTCCTCCATATTTAGTCCATTCAATATTTTAGGTATTAAATTGTGATGAATTTTGACTATATGAATTTCTCCTAGCTTCACACATTAGGGGGAAATTGTTATCAAAGTGAGTTTTCTCACTTATATAGTTTGAGTAGATTTTCTTCAATACATCACTATTGTAGTTGTGACCTACATTATGCACCCCAGTTCATCATCGTATGAACTTATTTTACTTTACTTAGCTAAGTCAAACGATTCGTTAACCATTTTTTGAGGCACATAAATTTTATTCCATTTTCTATGTGTGTCATGTAGAAAATCCCTTGATTTCTACACAACCCTTCCTAAATGAAAAAATGACTCATAATTGTACTTGTTCTTATTTAGACTATGTAGTGGGTATGTGTGGACCTTATCAAAACTTCCATATTCATCAATACCATTGATTTAATCTTCCATGATCTCCAATAAAATTATGAATTCTTATTAATACATGGAGAGATTTCACATGAAAACTACATCCAAAGGAAGATTTCATTATCAACCTAGATTGCATTTCATATAGAGAGTATAAGAGTAAGGTTATTCTACTGAAATTTCTTTAGATAGACTTGAAGCCATCATTTTTTCTCCTCCACCATTGGGAGTTTTTTACTTACTATCTAGATTCCACTATTTTTTAACACAAAGAAAGTTTGCCTCTCCCTACAAGATATTGGAGTTCGAGCACACAAGGAAACAAAGGACCCTTGGGTGAATCCATGAATCTTAGTAACACTTCTTAGCAACGAAGAGCATGGAAACAATGTTTTTCATACCCTCAATTGTGGTAGTTTTGAGTGAGATCCTGATCAAGTGGTTAAATAGACCCTTGATCGAGGGTTCTTGATGGGCATGGAAAGCACTCAATCGAGGTTTTTTTATGGTCATGGAAATCCCTCGATCAAGGATTCTTGATGGGCATGGAATGCCCTTGATCGAGGGTTCTTTAGGGATGTGGAAAACCATTGATTGAGGTGTTATATTGAGTTATGTAAACCCTTTATCGAGCTATATAGGTCAATCTAGGTCCTTTTAAAAATAAATTTATGAATGTTTTTTTGTGATACATACCTTATATAATCAACCTAAATACTCCCTTGGTAGGTTTTTAATATAGAATTGGGGTTACACTCAACAATCCTCCTTTTTTTCACCTTTTTAAATGAACTAAATTTAGGCATTTTCATGTTCTCGACATTTTCACTTGGAATATATTGTTATCAATGATGAGTAGGTTTATATTTAGTTTCATGATAATTAATGAATTTACTTTATTGTCACATACTTTCTTGGTGATTTATAAAGAATTTATTCACGTATTTTTAAGATACAAATGGTTATAGAATCCCCAATCCTTTCTATTTTTATCTTTTTAAATGGGCAACTTATATTTGTAATCTTGTATTTAGTTTTTGATAATTATTGGATTATATACGTTTATATTTAGTTTTTTTTGTTGTTTTTACTTTTCTTAGTGAAGGTCTTTAGCTGGATCTAGATATTTTTATTAACACACATAGACCTCGATAAAGGGTTTAATTAACCCTCGATTGAGGTATTTTGAAGATCCTAGATAAATCCTAGAATGCAATAAAATTGCTAGATAAAGGGTTTAAAATCAATTACACGCCCATTGTTGCATGATTTTTTGTAGGCAATGAAACCCTAGTGGGTGAATCCTCTATGCCATATCATTTTAGTTTTTGTTTCATATTACTTTTAAAAAATATATTCTTTTAAAAATTGTACTTAAAATATTTTTCCATTGTTTCAAGGTCATTTGGAGAAAAATCAATACTATAAAAACTACACAAATAAAAATTATAAAAAATATGCCTCCTCTTCAAAAGGACATTTTTGGTTTTTCAATTTCTGTAAACAATATGAAAATTGTTTATTGGACACCAAGGTGTAGAAAATGTGATTCAAATATCAATCGATCTATTTGAAATATAATAAAATAGTACTACATTTTGTGTAGATTATACTCATATAAGAAAAAAAAGAAAAAAAAAAGTGGGATCTACTACATTCTATGTAGATTATGCTCACATGGGATCTACTGTATTATGTGTATACTTAATTTGTATTATGTGTAGGTTGTTTTCATATATGATCTACTATATTTTTGTAGATTGTCATCATATATTTTGTTTTTGAAAAATATATATTGCACATTGAATTAGTTCACTAGAACAAATCTCACTTTATTAACTTTTATAAAAATTTGCAAGGGCAAACATTTAATTAAATACATATTTGACTCAATAATCAATATTTATGATTTTTGAAAAGAATCTAGTTAGACAACAGAATTCCCTACAAATTGTTTTTTATTGCATGCGACAAATCACAATGTTTGCATGTGTTGTGAGGGATTTAATATAAAAAATATGTTAAATGTTAAATTTTCATGGCCACATTTGACTAAAAAGTGTTACCCATCTCCATGGATTCACCCCCTCCCAAAGAAAGGGTTTCCTTAAAGCCACCATGATCCTAGCTTGCATCATTTGGAGTTAACCATACAAATTTTCCCACCATGGACTTAACCATACAATTTTTAACACCATGAGCTAAGTTGGATTGTAATGTTGTTTTTATTTGTCTTACATTCTTTCATAATCTAGGGCTTGGTATTGTGCTTGCTTGTGTCCCTTTTCTCATTGCTTAACTTTACTTTTCATTATTATTTATATCTAACTAACCAATTAGATTAGGGTTTATTTTGCTTGTTCATATCACTCACAAGAAACTTTATATGGTCCCGACTACAATTATCTAGTTGTATTCATTTTGGTTAACTAGCATTGTTCCATATGAAAAAAAAAAATCTTTCTTGAAACTCCTTGTCATTTAATGTATGCTTGTCAATAATAACCAATGTAGATTGATCTTAAACCCTGATGTATCAAGTAATGAAAGAGATCCAATTTCTTAAAATCCAATTTCGCTGCACTTACCTTCTTGTGATTGTTGAAAACGCTTCACGTTCTAGTGGAAAAAAAGTGCATGTAATAAACCAAGAGTTTTGGATGTCCTCATCCAATGTCCCAATACATTAAACACACCATATTGTTTCAAATCGAATTCTTGAAAGAAATAAACGGGACAATTCTTCAACAAAAATTGCAATAATAGGGACAATTCTTCAAAGGAATCCATTAATACAGTAATGTTACGGTGGGACTAATCGAGAAGAGCCCAACCTACAGACTCATCATGAATAATAATAGTCAATCGAGCTAGAGAGTACGATTCAAGAATCGCTTAACACTAATAGACAACAGGGAGAGGGTGTCGACTATTCGAGTCACCACATCATCCCAAATTATTGATTGATTATTCGATAGCTAAACAACTTTTGGCCATCCTTAGAGTTAGCCTCCTTCGAAAGTCTGGCTGAATTGCCAGTTTGAAGGAGCGACATTATATGAAACAACTATCCTGCCATCGCTAGTGGTGACCTAGAACGAAAGGCTCTACACGTTCAGGTAGGAATTGCTTTGCTAGTTCTGTCCCCAATTACGTGACATAGGCTGCCAACCAATCCTTGACCCTTTTATCGAAATGACATGAATATCTCCAGCTCCTCCAACAATGGTGATGAGCACAAGGTTGAAGTATGAGTGGCCATTCACAGTGAAATGAATTCCTCCCTTCCTCAAGCAGGGGACCCTGCATTGCGAGCCTCTCAGATATTAGTAGCGAGAGAGAAAGACTGGCATGTGATTTTGAACTCAATTAGGTTATGAAAATGATGATGGGGCAATGAATTACCTTCTGTAGAGGATGGGGACGATCCCACTCCTGTACTCGGTGATCTTCAGATAAGTGGGTTCGACCATATCGAAGTGTTGTAGGGTGGGTTGTGTTAAGAGTTGTAATACCATGTTCTAAATTAGTTAGTAAAGCAATTAGTTTACAGTTACTCCCGTTCAGAAACAGTATAACTTTTTTTTGTTAGTATTTATTTAGTTCAATATGAAGTCAATCAACCAACGTTCATTTCCCAACATTTTCTGGTATTCTTCCTTTATTTTTGTTTACTCTTCCTTTATTTTTGTTTACATGGTATCAAAGCTATAGATTGGGAGAAGGAGATTCCTATTGTTGCTCTCTTCCAATTCATGTTAGTTGTCTACTTCTGCGTCCCTCTTCCACAATGAAGAACAAAGAATACCACATAACGTTGTTCCAAGAATACCAGCGAGCCAATTCCTATTACCTTACTGCCAGCCAGTTTGAAGGAGTGCCACAGAGCTTCCATCGTTTTGGAGAAGAGTTGCTCGCCAGTTTGAAGGAGTGTCATAGTGTTTCTGTCGATTTGGAGAAGAGCCACTGTCGAATTGGAAGAGGGCTTTGGCTGAGAATTACAATCTTGGAATTTTTTTTCCCATTTACATTTTTATTTATTGTGGACTTTGTTGAAGAGTATTTATAAAATTTAGAGTTTGAAATCTGAAAATTCACTTGGAGTTATATATAAAAAAAAAGGGTTTTGGGCTGATAGTTTGGAATTAGAAATATGTCTAGTTCTTGGTCAATTCAAGCACCAACACTAGTTGGTTCCAATTATGATTTTTGGAGTGAGAAGGTGAAAACCATTTTACAAGGTTAGGGATGTTGTGAATGTGTTGAAACATGGTTCATTGAACCTGATGCAAATGTTGTTGCAGCTATGACTATTGTTCAGAGAAAAACATTAGAAGAACTTAAGCGAAAAGAAGGGAAAGCCAAATCATATATTTTAGTTTCATTAGATGATTCTATATTTCCTAAAATTATTGGTGCCAAGACTGCTAAAGAAGCATGGGATATTCTTAAGTTAGCTTATAAGGGTAATGATAAAGTGAAAACTGTGAGACTTCAAACCCTTAGAACTCAATTTGAAACCCTTAAGATGAGTGAATCAGAAAGTGTTGATCAATTTATGACTAAAGTGATGGGTATTATTAATCGACTTAGGATTAATGGCGAAAAAGAACTCACAGACCAAAGATTTGTTGAAAAAGTTCTTAGAAGTTTACCTAAGAAATTTGAAATGGTAGTTATTGCTCTTCTTGAGTCGAAAGATCTAACTAATTTTTCTATAGAAGAATTGGCTGGTTCATTGTTATCTCATGAAGCAAGGATGACTTTGGATCTTGGTACTTTAGAACATGCATTTCAGACTAAAGTGTCCATGGACAGAGGAAGAGGCAAAGGCTTTCATGGACATGGTCGAGGATGTGGTAGAGGACGTTCTCAAATAAGAGATAAACCTGAACAAAAAAATGACAAGTCAGAGTAGTCAAGATTGTCTTCACATAATCGTGGTCAGAGATGGACAAGTAAATCAGAAATTCAATGTCGTTATTGTAAAAAGTTGGGTCATCATATATCTAAATGTTGTAAGTTGCAGTATAGAAATAAAGCTAATGTCACAGAAAGTGAAACATCTGATACTATGTTTCTTTCATGGTAAGTATCTCAACAAATTCTTGACAAAGATGTTTGGTTCCTAGATAGTGGATGTAGCAATCATATGACTGGTCACAATGATTTACATTCTAATCTTGATACATATCTTATTACTACAATTAGTTTGGGTGATGATCATGCGATCAAAGCCTCAGGAAAAGGTGTTGTGCTAGTTTTAACAAAGCAAGGTGAAGTGAAAAATATTCCTGATGTTTACTATGTGCCAAATATCAAACACAATTTGTTGAGTGTAGGGCAATTAATGGTGCATGGTTATGATGTCAATTTCCACAACAACATTTGCACAATTCTTAATCAAACTAAAAGACTTGTTGCAAAAATCTCTATGACAAAGAACAGATTAATTCCCTTAGAAATGAGAAGTAGGAAGATGTATGCATGTAATATTTTTAATGTGACTGAAACTGAGTTATGGCATTATCATTATAGTCATTTACCAGTCAAAAGTATGAGTTTGTTACAAAGACAATCTATGGTGACAAGATTGCCTCCTTCGATTAATGAGATTCCTTCTTGTGAAAGTTGCATAGTAGGAAAACACCAGCGAGATAGTTTTCCATCATCCTCTTATAGAGCCAAAGAGTGCTTAGAGTTAGTTCACACAAACTTATGTGGACCTATGTAAAATCAGTCGATTGGTGGAAGTTTTTATTTAGTGACATTTATTGATGATTGTAGTACGAAATCTTGGGTTTATTTTCTCAAACACAAATCTGAGACTTTCACTCAATTCAAAGAATTCAAGGTTGAAGCAAAGAAGCAAAGTGGCAGATTTGTCAAAGTTTTGAGATATGATGGAGGAGGTGAATATGACTCAAAAGAGTTTGTTTGTTTTTGTAACCATCATGGTATTAAAAAGAAAACGACTAGCAAATATACTCCACAACAAAATGGAGTGGTAGAAAGAAAGAATCTCACCATCATGAACATGGCTAGGAGTTTACTTACATAAATAAAAATGTCCAAAGATTACTGAGCTGAAGCAGTTGCATGTTCAATTTACATACTTAACAGATCACCAACTTCCAGTGTTCAAGGTAAAGTACCTGAAGAAAAATGGAGTGGATCTAAGGTAAATGTTTTTCATTTCAAAAATTTTGGTTGTGTTTCTTTTGCTCATGTTCCCGAAGAGCTAACTAAGAAGCTTGATGATAGAAGTGAGAAGTACATTTTTATTGGCTATAGTGAACAGTCGAAAGCATACAGATTATACAATCCTGTTACTAAGAAATTTCTAGTAAGTAGAGATGTTAAATTTATGGAAGATAAATCATGGGATGAAATGGAAAACAATACTTCTCACAATCCTTCTCTGGAGTTAGATGAATATGAAGAATCAATAACACGTCTTGCAAGATTGCAAGCTCAAAATGAAAGTAGTTCTTCGTCTCATAATGATTCTTCATCTCATAGTGATTCAGATTCTGATTATAATCATCAAAGAATGAGAAGTTTGTGTGATATACATGACCAAGATGATAATGTAGTACAATTTGCATTTTTCTCATCTCAACCTACTTGTTTTGATGAAGCTGTAAATAAAAAAGAATGGGTAGATGCAATGAATAGCTATTGAAAGAAACAATACATGGGATTTAGTTGATCTACCTGCATATAAAAATGTCATAAGTGTCAAATGGGTTTATAAAACTAAACTAAATGAAAAATGTGAGATTGAGAAACAAAAAGCAAGGTTAGTTTCCAGAGTTTTTTCACAACAACCTGGCATTGATTATGGTGAAACTTTTTCACCTGTAACAAGATTGGATACTGTTCGATTTGTTTTGTCCATTGCAACACAAAATAAGTGGCTTATTTATCAAATGGATGTCAAGTCTTCCTTCTTGAATGGAGTGTTAAATAAAGAAGTGTATGTTCATCAACCACCTAGATTTGAAGTTAAAACACAAGAGCATCGAGTGTACAAATTAAAGAAAACCTTGTATGGTTTGAAGAAAGCTCCACGAGCTTGGTATAGTAGAATTCATCATTATTTACTCAAAGATGGTTTCAGTATTAGTGAAAATGAGCCTACTTTGTATATCAAGGTAAATCAACAGGGTAATATTCTCATGCTATGTCTTTATGTTGACGACATGATCTACACAGGAAACATGATGTTAGATGCATTTAGATTAGCCATGAAAAATGACTTTGAAATGACAGATCTTGAATTAATGAAGTATTTCTTAGGCATTGAAGTAGACCAATCTGATCATGGTATATTTATTAGTCAACATAAATATGTTGTTGATGTTTTGAAAAAATTTAAGATGGAAAAGTGTAAGCCTGCTGACACTCCTATTGCTCTTGGCACTAAATTAAGCAAGGAAGATTTGGGATCAGTAATAAGTTCCACATTGTATAAACAACTTGTTGGTAGTCTTATGTATCTTACTACTACAAGACTTGACATAACATATGTAGCAAGTTACAATTCTAGGTTTATGGAATCTCCTAAGTATTCTCATTGGAAAAATGGCAAGAGGATCTTAAGATACATTGCAGGTACAACCACTTATGGTTTGTGGTACACAGCTTTAGCAGACAGTATGCTTACAGGTTATACCGACAGTGATTATGAAGGAACTACTGACGAAAGAAAAAACACTTTAGGCTATGCTTTTCTTTTTGGAAAGAATTTGATTTCATGGGCATCTAAGAAGAAACCCATAGTTTCTATCTCTTCTGCAGAAGTGGAATATGTAGCGGCAACAACAGCAGCATGTCATGCAGTTTGGCTTAAAAGGATCTTGATGGATTTTGGAGATACGACAAAAGAACCTATTTTTATTTTTTGTGACACTAACTTTGTCATTTCCTTGTCGAAGAATAATGTGTTTCATCAGAAAAGAAAACACATTGATACTTGATTTAACTTCATTCGTGAACTTGTCAAAAATGGTGACATTTTTCTCAAATTTTGTGGTTCTAAAGCTTAGCTAGTTGATATCTTCACTAAACCTTTGGGAAGAGATGTTTTTCAATTTCAACGTCAAAGTTTAGGCATTATTAATAATGTAATCCTTGAGATTAAGAGGAATTGTTAAGAGTTGTAATAACATGTTTTAAATTAGTTAGTAAAACAATTAGTTTACAGTTACTCCCATTCAGAAATGGTATAACTGTCTTTTGCTAGTATTTATTTAGTTCAATATGAAGTCAATAAACCAACGTTCATTTTCTAACATTTTCTGGTATTCTTCCTTTATTTTTGTTTAATCTTCCTTTATTTCTGTGCACCATACACCGTCATTATTGGGAAGAGCATTGTTTGGCGAGCAGAAGTTGGTGGTTGTGACCATGACAGTCCCTGGCAGACACCACTGGGGATCGTCATTGCATTGCATTTCATAGCAGGCTCCACAGATGAGGCCATCATTGAAAAGCGCAGTGCTCAAAGTAGTAGTGCTGGTTCCATAGCCTTGGCTATAAAGATTACGGTACCCACATGCCCCTCCTGCACCATTTTCACAACCACAAATTTAGTGTCCAAACAACCAAAGGAGATCCTAGTTCATAAAAAACTGCATTATATATGAAATATAGCAAACGATATAAGGTTATCAAACTTTACCCATGGTCCTAGAAGCATCTCTTCCACCATAGAAAGTGGCATGAGATGGCTCCCAGCACCTGTATCCATGAGCTCCAGTTAATAACCAGATGAATGTTAGAAATAAGGCCAATGCAATCCTATTTACTAGTTCCATCGATCTCATGCTTATCATATTAAGCAACAATAAGAACCACCATGTGACACTAAGTTAAAAGGGCTAATCTGAGAATCAAGAAGATCTGAAGCAGAAAGGCAAAGAACTTGTTTGGTTAGATTTTCAATGAGGCTTGTGCAGAGTATATATAGATGTTTCAATGCTATATCCTTCCAACAACAGTAGCATTCAAAAATTTCCATATCTGAAGTAGTTTCATGGTAAGTTGACGTTGGAACGGAATTGTCTATTGTTCAGTAAGTAGAACATGGGAAGTGCACGCACATGTGTCTTCAATTGGTCCAATTAAGTAATTGTCGGTATTGATGCAAAGTGAGAATTATGAGGGGGGTATCTACACAGGGATATTTGTCCAACCATGTGACATGGATAACTGCATTTATTCATTTAACGATGCTTATCTAATGATGTGACGGGGATAACAACGTTTGTCCATTGAGTGATATTGACATGCATTTTATAGCCTATACCAAGATTGCTTGGAAATAATGGAGTAAGCGTCAGTTGTAAGCACCAGTTATAAGCTTCAGTTGTGAGAGTTAGTTGTAGGCGTGTTAAGAGTCAATTCATAGTTAAGAGTCTAGTTGTCTTTGGTTTGCATGTAACCGACTCGATAGATTATTTTCCTATATAAGGATGTAATCCATGTTCATTGAATAATAGAGAAGTGAGCATAGTCTCACCGTGTGCTTGTTTCACATATTTTATCTTGGTATCAAAGCCACGGGGAGAAGGCGTGGATAGCGTGAGAAAATTTTGATCAGATGCATGAGTTCTGTGAGATGGATCCATGAGGGAAACGTGGAGTTGACAATCGTGAAGTTGAAAATCGTGGTGCATGCATGGGATTTTGAGTGAGGTAGTGTAAGCGTGGAGATCTGGTACGGTGAGCGTGGAGAATAGTTGTGTGAGAGAAGGTCGAGGATCGAGGGCCGATCCACCCCATTTTACGATTTGCATGCATGCATGAAGTTTTGAGCAACAATCCCAATGGTGAATCTGCTGGCAAATACCTACCTCAACGAAGCCAACAATTTAGATGGCTCTAACTTCATTAACTCAAAATTCAATATGCAGATGCTCATGGAGGGCTATGGTGTCTAGAACATTGTGAAGGGAACTGAACTGAAACTTTATGCGGCTATCGATGCGATAGCAACACAGATCCAAGATTGGGAGAAGCACGAAAACAAGGCAAAGATATTGTTGCGCATGTCAGTTAAAGATAGCATAATTCCACATATTAGAGACGCTACAACTTATGTTGCAACATGGATAGCTCTTAAAGTATTGTATGAAACTATAAACACAAATCGTATTTTGTTCTTGAAAAATAAATTGCTAGGCATTAAAATGGATGGAAATGAATTTGTTAGTTCATTTTTGGGTCATATTAAGGAGGTGAAAGACAAGCTAGTAAATATAGGGGAAACTGTTTCCAACACTGATCTAGTGGCTATTACCTTAAATGGTATGCTAGAAGATTATCATATGCTCATAACAGGTCTTGCAGCAAGGGAGAAACCTCCTACGTTTGAAGAACTGACAGGTATTTTTCTGCAAGAAGAAGAGAGGCATGGGAATCTAAAGCCTCGGAGTAAAGATTTGACATTGTGGTCAAATAATAGATCTATGAGAGGGAGATCAAGAGTAAGAGGCGGAGGAGGCAGTTCATGGCAGAGAGGCGATCCATGGCAGAGAGGCGGTTCATCGCAGAGAAAACAATCTCCAAATCAAGGTATGCAATCTGACAGGAATGAGTCTAAGAGTTGTTGTCATTGTGGTCGACCTGGACATATGATTAAAGATTGTCATAAGCAGAAAAGTGATGAGGCTAGGAATAAGCCTAGAACACATTCAGGTCATTATGCAGAAAAATCTTCAAATCAAGATATCAGATTATTTATTGCTAGTGATGATATTGATGAACCCCAGAATTTTGACTCACGGGATCTGAGGCTATTTGTGTCTAACGCTGCTTTATCTGCTGAAACAGATGATTCTGATGCCTAGTTTGTGGATTCTGGAGCATTAATACATATGAATTGTAATAAAACGTGGTATACTAATTTTAAAGAAACACAGAATGGTGCCATCATATATCTTGGAGATGATCGTGCTCATCAGATTAATGGATATGGAGACATTCCTGTGACATTGTCGAACGATATTGTTCATCACATTCGCAATGTGGTGTATGTGCCAGGAATAAAGAAAAAATTGATCTCTATGTCCACCATTATAGATCATAACTTGAAGGTTGAATTCTTCAAGAATTATTGCATAGTGAAGGATCTGTTGGACCACTTCCAAACTGTTAAATTAGGAGTCAGAGCAGGAGGTGTATACAAACTTGATGTCACCAGCAAAACACGTCATGCACTGACTTCTGCAACTATACCAACAGAGATTCTTTGGCATCAAAGGTATGGACACATCAATCATCCTGATTTATTGTTATTACAGAAAAAGAATATGGTTGAAGGACTTCCCATGTTAAAGAATGAGAAGGTTGCTTGTGATGGATGTGCATTAGGAAAGATGCACAGAGATGAATTCCCCTCTAATCTTGATAAGAAAAAGAGAGATGTGTTAGATCTTGTGCATACTATTGTTTGTGGGACTATGATGACTAGGTCTTTAGGAGGTGCATTTTACTTTCTTCTATTTATTGATGATTGGATGAGATACACATGGGTTTACTTCCTTAGACGAAAAAGTGATGTTTTTGAGTACTTTAAGGAATTTAGAACCATGGTGGAAAAGCAGACAGGAAATTCCATCAAAATCCTCTGTTCAGATCAAGGGGGAGAGTATAAATCACGGGACTTCAACAAATATTGCAAAGATAATGGAATAGTACAACAGTTTACAGTACCTCACACTCCACAGCAAAACAGAGCTGTTGAAAGGAAAAACAGAACTCTGGTAGAGTGTGCACGTAGTATGATGAAAGGTAAGAATCTCTCAAATGCATTTTGGGTTGAAGCCATAAATACTGTAGTTTATTTAAAGAATAGAAGTCCAACAAGGTGTTTTGATAATGTTACTCCTTTCGAAGCCTTGAATGGTTCCAAACCTGCAGTTCATAATTTGAAAGTATTTGAGTGTAAGGCTTTTGCTCATATTCCAAAGGAGAATAGGAGGAAATTGGATGCTAAAGCCATTAAATGTATTTTCATTGGGTACTGTTCTAAATTTAAAGCATACAAACTGTTTGATTCTGCTACTCACAAAGTATTTGCAAGTAGAGATGTATTTTTCCATAAGCAGGAAGCAGCAGATCATGACGACAACAGTCATGAGGAATGACAGAGACTTCTTGATGAAGGAGTTAAAGAAGATCAGTAGCAACAGTAGCCCACATAACAATAGCCATCCTCGCAGCGACAACAACCATCCCCGCAGTGACCGCAGCAGCAACAGCAAGGAGGACTCAGTGATATGAACAATTCAAGCAGTCACAGATCACCTAGAGGTGAAGACAGATCTTCACAAAGTGGGGAGGAAGATAATTAGTTGTGAAGATCTTCAAGACAGATTCGGCTTCCTGAGAGGTATAAAGACTATGCCCTAATGAGTAGCATTTCAAATTTCATAGAACCCATGAGTTTTGATGAAGCTAATGAACATGATGAATGGTGAAATGCAATGGAGGAAGAATATGAATCTATAATGAAAAACAATACTTGGGAATTGACTAAATTGCCTAAACATAAGAAGCCCATTGGATGCAAATGGATATACAAACCCAAGTTTAAATCCTATGGTAGTATAGATAAGTATAAGGCTAGACTAGTGGCAAAGGGGTATTCACAAACATAAGGTATTGATCATGCTGAAACATTTGCACTGATAGCTAAATTAAATACTATCAGAATGTTAATTGCTTTAGCTACAAAGTACCATTGGAAGCTGCATCAGTTAGAGGTTAAATCTGCATTTTTGAATGGTGAGTTAAAGGAAGAGGTTTACCTTACTCAACCTGAAAGGTTTGTTGAAAAGGGGCAAGAACACTTAGTGTATAAGTTAAAGAAAGCATTGTATGGACTAAAACAGGCACCTAGGTCATGGTATGAAAATATAGACTCTTTCTTTCTTCAACAGGGTTTTATGAGGAGCAAAAGTGATCCAAATCTGTATATCAAATTTGATGAACATGGGTATATATTATTGATTTCATTATATGTCGATGATTTAATAATTACAGAAAATGCAGAGAAGTTAATTGATGAAATCAAGGAGCAATTATCAAAGGTATTTGAAATGAAAGATCTTGGTGAGTTACATTACTGCCTAGGTCTTGAAGTTTGGAAAAATGCAGGCCAAACTTTTGTTTGTCAGAGTAAGTATATTAGAGAAATACTTAAGAGATTTAAAATGGATCAGTGTAAGTCTTCTACTGTTCCCATGCAACAGAGTGTGAAACTTTCTTGTGATGATTGTTCAAAGGAGGTGAATGGCACTGTGTAGATGGTTGGCAGTCTGAATTATCTCACCACAACCAAACCCGATATTTCATATTTTGTGAGTGTGTTAAGTCAGTTCATGGCGAAACCTCATGAAAGCCATTGGAATGCAACAAAGGCAGTACTCATATATCTAAAAGGTACACTTGATTATGGTATTATATATACTGATGCATCTGATGTTGAGTTGACAGGCTATTCAGATTTTGATTGGGCTGGCAATCTGGATGATCGAAGATCAACCACTGAATATGCGTTCAGCATTGGTTCCGAGGTTGTTTCATGGAGCAGTAAAAAGCAGCCTAGTGTATCTTTGTCTTCTACTGAAGCAGAATATAAAGCCTTGTGTGCAGCAACTTGTGAAGTTGTTTGGTTAAGAAGACTTCTTCAAGATGTTGGAGAAGAACGAAAGGAACTTACGATGATCATATGTGATAATCAAAGTTCAATCAATATTGCGAAGAATCCAATTTTTCATGCAAGGACAAAGCATGTTGAAGCTCAATATCATTTTGTTCGAGAAAAGTTGCAGTCAAATGAAATAAATATTGTGTATTGTAATACTAGTGAAAATGTTGTTGATATTTTTAATAAGCCTCTTGGAAAGATTAAGTTTGAACTGTTTAGGGAGATGTTAGGTGTAGAAGTCGATCCATTCTCCATTAAGGGGGAGACTTGGAAATAATGGAGTAAGCGTCAGTTGTAAGCACCAGTTATAAGCTTCAATTGTGAGAGTTAGTTGTAGGCGTGTTAAGAGTCAATTCTTAGTTAAGAGTCTAGTTGTCTTTGGTTTGCATGTAAGCGATTCAATAGAGTTTTTTCCTATATAAGGATGTAATCCGTCTTCATTGAATAATAAAGAAGTTGTTTCGCATATTATTTTATCTGTAGCACCATAACTCCTTAACATATTCAGAAATTACAATGCAAGGATCTCTGAATGGTTCGGTTAGTTTGCTTTCTGGACCATGGAAAACAAATGGGTTGACACGCCGGTCCATGTGTTGCAAGCTTCTTGTATCTAATACTGTCTGATTTACAACATATTATCAGTTTTACCACAAGAAAGAAACGCGTTTGAATATATATCTTCTCCGTTTTGTCTATTTACTCCAAAACTATTATGGAAATGTTTATGTTTCATTTATTAACCTTAAAAAAAAATTATTTTACGTAACGCTGTGGCAATAGCTCGCTTCCTTGTGCAATCATTGAAAGCATACGGTAGATATCTCATACCTTAAGTTCAATTGCCAGTCTTAACTAGTCTGCTATTATATACCAATTGACTTCACCGCTGATATGTCCGACTGCCCGAGAGTTCTCATACGATGTGCATAGACTTTTTTTTCGGTTGAACGGTCAAATCTAAACAAACATCTCACTTAAAAATAAATAAAAATCGATATTGAATTTTGTTACTTATAACTTTTTTTCATCCAAAATTTGTTGGATATGGGGCAGGACCCGAGGGCCCATTTCTCCACATTATTAGATTTGCTAACAGACATGTAGCGCCCCAGTATACCCATGTCAACCAACAGATTAAGACTGCATCATCTAACCGTGATTTACCTCATACAGATTCCGACAACCAAGAGAACGATAGCATTAAATTGTTACGAAATATGTGGCCGTTCGGTTTTTTTAAATTCCAATAAATCCAAGACATATCTTGTTCACTAACTAACTTCAATTCAATTATATTCATTGACATTGACATTGTTGTATGTGATTTGATTGTTAAAGTTTAGCAAGATACATATTCTATTATCGTTTCCTGAGTTAAATTTTTATTTCCTTATAATCTTTTCTAGCAAATATATATTTTAATTTTTTTTATTTATTTTTATTATAGATAAAATAAAAAATAATTATTACAATTTAGTAAATAAATATTTTTGTTTATAGAACAGGACAGAATTTAAGAGGAAACACTTGCTTTTAACTATTAAATTCATTGAAAATGTTCATTTTAAATAAAATATTTCAATATCAACTTTATATATAAAATATAAAGAAAACAATTGAAAGTAAACAAATAAAATTATGAGTTTTTCACAACTTATTATGAGTTTTTTACAGCCTATTATGAGAAACAACTTAAAAAAATATTAATGACATTTTTTTTCAATGTTGATAATAAATATTAATAACATTTTGTGGATAGGTGTTTTTCACAATCCCAATATGAAAGAAATGTGTAATTAGTTCAATGTTTAACATGGAATTGACAAATGATATTTAAAAAAATGATTAATAAAAAAAAATTCATTATCCACCATAAACAAAGTACTCAATGTCCACTTTAAGTAATATATTTCAATATAAAAGCCTGAGTGGGCCTAATGGTTAAGAACATGTGTTTCCTCTTAAGAGGTCATAAGTTCAAATCCAGAGTGGGGTAGGGTATGTATACCTCCATAGACTTTACGAGTCAAATCGCTATGCTTATTATTTATAGCGTGGTAATTTCCCTAGTGGAAAAGAAACAAAATATTTTTTTTGAATCCTACTGTCTTCTTAAAGATGTGGTAGTCCTATATAAGTTTTTCATGTGGCGTGTATAGTTTAAAAGTGGGACTTAGAGAATATCAGTCGCAATGACTTGAAGCAATACAAGACCAAGAATCACATGCATTAAACATTCAAATTAAATAAACACAATATCTTCACATTCAACATAGTTGAAGATAAAAAATTTCAGAGCACATAAAAATAAAAGAAGATGATCGGCGTGCATAAAGAGAACTAATTTTGCATTTCGGAAAAAGTAGTTTTCTTTGAAATATATCAAAAAATAATATTGTGTGTTACATATTCCTAGAAATTTAAATGTGTTTGTCATATAGAATGGGATTGGGGCTCTGGCGGACCATAAAAGAAATAATTACAAGAAAATGGATTGTAGAAAGAAGAAGTGGGCGAAGGTAGAGAGCAAGACCTGAAAATAAGAAATTGGAAGTCATCATTATTTGGTTAGACATTTCTATTTAAAGAGGTGGAATAGATCGATTGATAAACAAAGCACGATGTAATCAATATAAACTTACATTGATGGTATCTCCCCCTTTGCTATTTGTTTGTTGATGTCTTTTTATTGTTGTTGTCAAAAACTACTGGAATCGTGCCAACTGTCTGTTGTCTTTCATCAGTGAGCTTGTCAATTTCCCTTTGGAGCCATTCTTCAATGTAGCCTCTCATGGGGGGCATGTTGATTTCATCCCATATTTTTATGTTGAAAATATCCCCTTCTAATTCCCTTAGATTGATAGAAAGATTACGCAGAGCCTGATCAATTTCTTCATTTTGTACTGAATAGTCCACTAGCCATTTGTCCACGTCATCTTCACCATATTCAAGGATGTTGTAAAAATTTTCTAAAGACAACCCCTTAAAAATATCAACTTGTTCATCGAAGGCTTGCTTGGTTAAGGGAAAGAAGTTGATGATTAAGTTGGGGTCTTGGAGCTCGTTGGTACTTCCAGCTAAGTCTATTTCGGTTAGCTTTATGAATAATTATTCTTTCTTTGATATGGCTTGTTCACATGATTGGACAATGAGATGCAGGTTCTTCACTTTCTCCTTCCAGCATGCATTTAATTGAGTGATCTGGTTTGGGGAGGGGCTATCTTCTTGTCTTCTTCTCATATATGTCATGTTGCTAACATGGATGCCAAAGGGGATGAGCATATCTATATAGAAATGTTCTTCATTTTTTAAATCCACCTACAAATGTCTGTGCAAAGCATGTGCCCTCGTTCCACAAAAAGACATACTTTGTGATGTTTCCCAGGCTTGAGTAATAAGATCCATTATTTTCTTAATATTCTTCTCAACATAGCCTCTACACGATGCAAGAAGGTTGGAGGATCCTTTTAACTTAGTTGCAGGGGTGGCAGGCATGGTTATTGCTAAAGGACTAGAAAGCAATGGGATAGGAATCGAAGCTTCCTCCAATTCCTTGAGTCAGTCCTTTAGTCTGGCTTTCTCGGCCTCAATGCCTCCAATGGAATCATCAAGAGAATCTTTGGTTTCTTGGTGAAGTTGAAAGATTTGGTATGGATGCATGTTCCTAAGGTTAATCTTTGAATGACATTTCCCTTTCTTGTTTCTTACATCTCTCTTTTCAATAATTATTTTTTTAGACTCGCTATAAAAAACAATGCTCTGGAATATGAAGGATTCATCTTCGTCAAAAAATTTGGTCTCAGCTATTTCCATTGGGGGACTATGGTCAATTGCATCCTTGGGTTGATCAATGTTGCATAATACATTAACCAGATCAATCTCAAGTTCCAGGTCTTCACATTCAATTTCAGGCTCTTTTTCTTGCCCTACAACATTTTTTCTCTTCTTCCTCATGGGAAGCTTGTGAGAACTATCAATTTTGTCGATAGGAGGGTTCTTATCTCCTCCTCTGTTTGAAGAATTTTGGGTTGCTTTCTTGTTGGGGTGGTCCGTTGGAGCGATGCTTCGGGATTTCGTACTCTTGGGAGTGGTAGTGAGGGATTGAACACTCTTCTCACTGGGGCTTTTTCCCTATTGTTTGTACAATTCAGTGGTGCTTTGTAATGTCTCTAAGTTGCCAACATCATAATCTTGAGTGTTGTCACCAGTGTCTCTTTCTTCGTTCAGGCATGTCTAGATAGAAGAATTGTTGAATCCAACTGCTAGTAAATGTTCTAAAAAAATCCCATTAGGGTTGAACCCTCTTAGCCTTTCAGCATATCTTAGGTTCAAGTTGTTGAAATGGCCTGCAAATTCATCAATTTTGTTGATGTTCCTCAACACGAAGTCCCTGAATTTCCAAGGCAGAGGAATGAACTATTTTTTTCTCTTCTCATGGAATAAATGAAACCAGTAGTTGCATTGCCTTGTTATTTCTGTAACAAACATTATGTTCGCAATGTGACATGGAAAGAAAGAAGGATTTTTCTTGGAGCCAAAAATCATTATCACACTGTAATTCTCCATTTGTTCAAGTGTCCCCTTCCTATCCAAAAACTTGGTTGCGTATTCACGCATGTGGGGAGCATCCTTTCCTAACAATAAATCTTTGAAAATTGAGACAAAGTCATTAAAAAACCTCATAACAACAATGTGAGGCCTTGTGCCTCCACAAGGCCTCGTACCAGAAGGTTATTGGGTCGAATTCACAGTTTACCTTCTTGGTCACAAATAGTTTTCAAAACAAACAACAATGCACTATTGCGAAAACCAAGTAGGATGACATATAAAATTTCTTCTCCTTCAATTGTGACAATTGGGAACATATTTCCATGGAAATTAGCTTCCACCAATAAAAATTGGCTTGTTCCTTGATTCTGAAATACAAAATATAAAGAATCATGAAGGAAATACTTGTTGTGGATTCCTTTCTCGTTATCCTTATAAACAACCAGGCAACTTCTCCGAATGGATTTATAGATGAACTAAATTGCAAGCTTGTGATATATTTAGGAACTGTTATGATGTAGGAGCATCGTTAGCAGCAAGCGAGCGCGCAGCTCTAAGGCATTTTGGCACAGGTTCAAAGGCATTTAAATTGTTTTGAAGTAGGATGCACCAAAACTCAAATAAAGTAGTTAAGAAAAGGGCGTACTTGCAAATTGTAATCAGACCTTGAGTGATCTGCTCTCATCTGAAGTAGGTAGAGGCATTTATGTATAATAAATGTAAGTAGGTAGCTTTGAATTCCAAATTAGATAGTTTTAGGAGCGGAGGGAAAACCGACTATAGACACCCTCATCTTGCATCATTTGTAACAATGAACATTGTCAATTGAGCATAGAGCATAGAGAGGAAGAAGCAGAGAGTTGTATTTGAAAACACCTATGTACAGAAGTCCTGAATTGATACATGAAGCTTTGATTCAGACTCATGGTGTTGTGATATTCTCTATGTATGCCTGTTAAATGCTATGCTTATAGCTATTTTACTCTTTCTGTTATGCATTTGTTGTTATGCTTTCTATGTATGATTTCTAGTTAAATGTTTGAAATATGAGAGAGGAAGAGTAAGGAATGAGTTTCAATTGTTTCTCTGTTTGAGCAAGAGTTTTTCCTGCAAGGAGTGCAGTGAAGTTTGTCTGCAAGGAGTGCATTGACAAGGGTTCAGAGTTTTTATCTCTGAAAGCTCAGAAGTGATAACATTGTTCTCATTCTTGTAGAAGTGCAAGTTAAGCACATGAGTCGTGCAAGGTGTGTGTAGGCCGAGTGAAGTCTCAGAGTTACAATCTGAGTTAAATTGTTGAAGGACTGCTATCACAAGAAGTGCATAGAGTCGAAGAGGTTCAAATACTAGAGCATATTTGAAAAAGTGGCGCAAGGAGTGCGTGCTAGAGTTATTCCCAAAGTACTTGAGGAATTTCAAGCAAGTTCAGGAGGGTTAGAGGCTTCGAAGTTATCGAATAAAATCTCAAGAGGGATAGTGCCTTGGAGTGTTGGAAGGAGGCATAGCAAAGTTGTTTTGCAGGTGGAAAAGATCTGTGCAGGAATACCTTGTTCATTTCGTAGGAGTTGTCATGGAGGAATTGGATGGTCGAAATTCTCCATGGGGAATTCATGAAGTCCCGAGAGCCGTCAGATATTGCAGAGGAGCAGGGAAGTTACGACAAGTATTCTTCAAGTGCAAGCTCAGGAGAGATTGGACCATAGGATCCAAGTCGACGAGAGTCGTTGGATCACTCATGAATTCTCACTTCGGGGATTCGCGAATTGAAGGATCGAAAACCTTGCACAAAGATTCGTGAAATCACGAAGTGCGAAGTCTCGACAGGGAGAGAAGTTTCGTTGTGGGGCCAGTATTAATAACGAGTCAAAATTTTCCATTTCATCATTTTGGAGGTTAGGAGCTCAAGCTATCTATTTTTGGATTCCCGAAATCGTGAGATCCGATATAAGTATGGGGAAAGGACGTCGTCAACCGTTTCAACGGATCGAAATTTTGGGTTTCAACAGTTGGAGAGTCGATACTTTTGTCCCGAAATTCCTGAATTCGTGAGTTGTGATAGGGAGTAATGAGGAGTTCGGGATCTCGGCACTTCGGGTGTCGAGATAGAAAGGAGGCAGCGCTTGGGGAGTGAAGTCACAAAGTGCCGAAGTTGGGCATGAGAGACACATGGCAGAACCATAAGGTGGGCCTGGGTGATAGACAGGCGGACGCATGTTGAGTGAAAGGAGTCAATAATTCGTTGACTTCTTGCGTCTATGGGATTCATTGAATGAGAGCACGGGAGCTCGATGTTGAAACTCACAATGTGGCGAGTAGCGAGAGGTGCTAGTGTTAAGCCTAGCCGATGGTCACACGCAGAGGGTGTTGATAAGGGGAGGAGCTATACTCATATCGACACTTCGGTTATCGTGAGTTCGGAAGATGAACAATTGAGAGACTTGGAAGGAGAAATCGCGAAGTTGCGAACTCCGAAGTTCCGATATCATGAGAAATACAACCACATTGTTTGGTCAGGGGGATATTGGGATTTGATTCTTTGTGTTTGATCATGTGAGATCAATTCATAAGGACCTATGGACTGATAATTTGTGATTCCAGAAGGGAATCGAAAGAGCCGATCCGGCTCAAAGGAAAATAAAGAACGATCATGTAGAGGACCTTGACCCGAGGGCCGATGGAGGGTTGGGGGTCTATGTCAAAAGTGGTATCAGAGCCCAACAAGATTTCTTTTATTTCTGTAGCAGGGAAAAGAAAGATTTACCATGCTGCCGAGAAGAAGAGATAGGCAAACACCCGATCCGCTAGAGGAGAGGGAAATGCCAGAAGAAAGGGGTAGGCAGGTGCCAAATCGAGCCATGGAAAGAGAGATGCATAACATACGCACCAGACTCATGGATGTGGAAATAAAACAGCGGCGCACAGCTGGTGTTGGAGATGTCAGTGAATCTGAAAGTGAAGATGAAGTTGGACATGAAGGGGAAGAAGTTGCAATAGAGGATGTATCAAATGAACGTCTGATTAGGGCAGTTGCAATAATGAGTGCTAGAGAAAAAATGGACATTCCAGTATATGAAGGAAACCTGGATGTTGAAGAGATTCTAGACTGGATTAGAGCTCTAGACACGTATTTTGACTATGAAGATGTTGAGGAAGACAAGAAGGTCAAACACGTTGTCACAAGACTTAAAGGACATGCAACACTATGGTGGGATGAAATACAAACTAATAGACGCTGCAAAGGCAAGCAAAAAATCAGGAGTTGGGATAGAATGGTCATGAAGATGAAAGAAAAATTCATACCCAAGGATTACCAAATTACTCTGTTTCGAAGGATGCAGAATTTGAGACAAAATCTTATGACAGTGAAAGAGTACACTGAAGATTTCTACAAGCTAAACATCAGGGCAAGTCATCGCGAAAGTGATGATGAGAAGGTTGCCAGGTACATGAATGGTCTGGGATACGACATTCAGGATGAGATGAGCATGATGATCATTCAGACAGTGGAATATGCTTATCAGATGGCTCTAAAGGCTGAAGAGAAGCTAAGCCGAAAGCAAAGTCAGAGAAGCCAAGGCAGAAGTCAGCCTAGAGGCAAAACAATTGTCCAAGATAGGAATCAAAAGCCTAAGGATGAGTGGAAGAAACCTCAACCTCGAACTGAGAGAGGTGGAAGCTCACAGAGAGGGTAGTATACTGAATAGAGAGGACAATATGCTTATAACAACACTTTTCCTCGCACTAGAGGAAGAGGAAGAGGCAGAGGTGGAGTAATAAAATGCTTCATGTGTGGAAAGAATGGACATAAGTATTATGAATGTACAAATAAGAAGAAAGAAGGTGGTGAGACTCACATTGCCAAAGCACAAAGGTAGAGTGTTGAGGTAGAGGATGCTGAAGGCGAAAGATCACTGGTGATGAGGAAGGTTCTCTTAACGCCAGAAAAAGAGATGGAGAATCCAGTGCAAAGGAACAGTCTTTTCCAGATTGCTTGCAAGACCAAGGATAGGGTATGCAAGGTCATCGTGGATAGTGGTAGTACAAACAATCTCATTTCTACAGATATGGTAGAAAAGCTGGAGCTGGAGACTATTGAACACCCAAGTCCATACAAGGTTTCGTGGCTACAAAAAGGGCATCAGGCAAATGTCACTAAACAATGTTTAGATGAATTTAAAATAGGAGGATATAACGATAAGATATTGTGTGATGTCATTCCCATGGATGTTTGTCATCTATTGCTGGGTAGACTGTGGCAATATGACAGGAATGTGATTCGTGATGGGAGAAAGAACACATACACCCTAGAGAAGAATGGGAGAACTCACATGTTGTTGTCGATTAAGGACAAAGAGGCGAAACCTGAAGTAAGAAACACTATACTTCTCATGAGTGTGAAGGAACTTCTTGAGGAGGTTAAGAAGAAGGAAGATCCACAATTCATCGTGGTCAGAAAACCTAGAATTATTTTGACTAGCATAAGAGTGGATGATTTACCAGAGGAAATCCAGAAGTTACTGGGGTAATTTGCTAATATAGTAGTGGACGAACTACCTCGTTCGTTGCCACCGATCAAAAGTATAAGTCATCACATTGATCTTATACCTGAAGCTAGTTTACCAAACAAAGAATCGTACAGATTGACACCACAGGAGAATGAAGAGGTCAAAAGACAGGTCCAGGATTTAATGGACAAAGGTTGATTAGAGAAATCTTGAGTCCATGTGTTGTTCCGACAGTACTCACTCCAAAGAAAGATGGAGGCTGGAGGATGTGTACAGACTCAAGGGAAATTAACAAGATTACCATCAGGTATAGATTCTCATTGCCAAGAATGGATGGTTTGATGGATTGCTTGAGTGGAGCAAATTTTTTTTCGAAGATTGATTTGAAAAGTGGATATCATCAGATTCGTATCAGAGAAGGAGATGAATGGAAGATAGCATTCAAGACCAATGAAGGGTTGTATGAATGGCTTGTTATGATGCTTGGCTTAACAGATGCGCCAATCACTTTCATGAGATTGATGAATGAAGTCCTGAAGGATTTCATCGAAAAAATTGTCATTGTGTATCTTGATGACATATTGATTTTCATTAAGACAGAGGCAGAGCATCTGAAACATTTGGCTACAGTGGTGCGGAGGCTATAGCAAGAGAAGCTGCTGATAAATATGAAGAAATCCTCATTCATGAAGACAGAGCTCATTTATTTAGGGTTTGTTATTTCTGCAGACAAGTTGAGGATGGATCCAGATAAAGTGGAGGTGATTAAGAATTGGCCATTGCCAAAGAGTATCTTTGAAGTTTGAAGTTTCCATGGATTGGTTAGTTTCTACAGGAAGTTCATTAGGAATTTTAGTGGAATTAGTGCACCGATGATGGACACAGTGAAGAAAAGACATAAATCTTTTCACTGGATGGAAGAAGCAGAGAAAAGCTTCAATTTATTGAAAAAGAAGATTACATAACAACCAATTTTGGTGTTGCCTGATTTCAAGAGGACATTTCAGGTAAAATGTGATGCAAGTGGATTTGCAATAGGGGAAGTCTTGAGTCAAGAAGACAGGTCGATCGCATACTTCAGTGAGAAGATGAATGAAGCCAAAATGAAGTACTCTACATATGATAAAGAACTCTATGCAATTATTCAGGCATTGAAGAAATGGAGACACTACTTAATTCCTAAGGAGTTTGTCTTATATAGTGATAATCATGCTTTGAAATTTGTGACTCAACAAGAGAATTTGAATCAAAGATATGTTAAATGGGTTGAATACATGCAGAATTTTACTTTTCTAATTAAACATATTTCTGGAACTGCTAACAAAGTTGTTGATGCTTTGACCAGGAAGTGTTTGCTTATGCAGGAGTTCAGGGTGTTGGGTTTTGATGATCTCAGGGACATGTACAAAGATGATCCAAACTTTAAAGAGGCATATGAAGCAGTTGAGAATCCAATTCTTAGGGACATGAGTCAATGGATAGAATGCATGATCCAGGAAGGATTATTGTTTAAGGGTAATCAACTTTGTATTCCAAAATGCTCCATGAGGGAGAATCTACTGAAGGAGAAGCATAACAGAGGATTGGCCGGACATTTTGGTCATGACAAGATGTTCTCAAAGTTAATGAGTCATATTTTTGCCCAAGAATCAGAACAAACATCAAAAGATTCGTGGACAGATGTATAATTTGTCAGCATTCAAGAGGAAAGAGGCATAATGCAGGCTTATATCAACCATTACCCATACCTGAGAGGTCGTGGGATGAAGTAAGCATGGAATTCATATTGGGGCTGCCGAGAATATGAAGAGGGTTCGACTCGATCTTTGTAGGGGTGAACTGATTTTCTAAGATGGCACACTTCATACCGTGTCAGAAAACCAGTGACGCAACTCACATTGCGAATTTGTTTTTCAAAGAAGTCATTCGACTTCATGGCTTACCAAGGAGCATAGTTTCAGATCGAGACACCAAGTTCATGGGAAACTTTTGGAGAACCTTATGGAAAAATCTGGTGACAAACTTGTCATTCAGTTCAGCTTATCATCCTCAGATGGATGGACGGACAAAAGTTGTGAACAAAAGTTTGGGAGACTTGCTGAGAAGTTTGGTGACAGAACATCACAGTCAATGGGACAATATTTTACCACAGACAGAATTTGCATATAATGATTCAATCAATAGAAGCATAGGGAAGAGTCCATTTCAAATTGTTTATGGCATGTAGCCAAGAGGAGTTTTTGAATTGAGGGATTCAGAATAGACTCCGACTAGAAGTGCTAGTGTAGAGGATTTTGCAGAAGCGATGAAGGAGCTTCCTAACCAAGTTAAGGAGCAATTGAAAAACTTGAGCCAAGAGTATAAGCGAAGAGATGACCAACACAGGAGAGCAATTCAGTTCAAAGTTGGTGATTTGATCCTTGCACACTTGAGAAAGGAAAGGTTCCCAAGGGGGACATATAATAAATTGAAAATGAAGAAAATTGAGTCTTGTAAGATCATGAAGAAATTTGGGGCGAATGATTATGGGATTGAATTACCTGAGGGGATCAGAATTTCTCTGATATTCAACATCTCAGATTTGTACCCATACAAAGTTGAAGAGGCAGAAGAAGACAGTGAACAACCAGAGGTTCAATGGGATAGAAAGATGCCAGTTGCAGAGAAACCATAGATGGAAACTATACTGGATAAGAGAGTCAGTAAAAGGACCAGGAGAAAAGAATATTTTGAATACTTGTTCAAGTGGAAGGGACATCCAGTTAAAGATGCCAGCTGGGAAAATGAAGCCGAGATCCAAAAGCATGGATAGACCGTGAGAGAGCTCATGGAAAAGAGTCCACAAAAATTTTCAAGCAAGGGAGTATGATGCAGGAGCATCGTCAGCAGCAAGCGAGCGCGAGCAGTGCCAACGCATTTTGGCACATGTTCAAAGGTGTTTAAATCATTTTAAAGTAGGATGTGCCAAAACTTAAATAAAGTAGTTAAGAAAAGGGTGTACTTGCAGATTGTATTCAGACCTTGAGCGATCTGCTCTCGTATGAAGTAGGTAGAGGCATTTATGTATAATAAATGTAAGTAGGTAGCTTTGAATTCCAGATTAGACAGTTTTAGGAGCGGAGGGAAAACTGACTATAGACACCCTCATCTTGTATCATTTGTAACAATAAACATTGTCAATTGAGCATAGAGCATAGAGAGGAAGAAGCAGAGAGTTGTATTTGAAAACAACCATGTACAGAAGTCCTGAATTAATACATGAATCTTTGATTCAGATTCATGGTGTTGTGATATTCTCTATGTATGCCTGTTAAATCCTATGCTTGTAGCTATTTTTCTCTTTCTGTTATGCATTTGTTGTTACGCTCTGTAGGTATGATTTCTAGTTAAATGTTTGAAATCTGAGAGAGAAAGAGTAAGGAATGAGTTTCAATTGTTTCTCTCTATGAGCAAGAGTTTTTCCCGTAAGGAGTGCAATGAAGTTTGTCTGCAAGGAGTGCGTTGACAAGGGTTCAGAGTTTTTATCTCTGAAAACTCAGAAGTGATAACAATGTTCTCATTCCTGTAGAAGTGAAATCTAAGCACATGAGTCGTGCAAGGTGTGCGCAGGCCGAGTGAAGTCTCAGAGTTACAATATGAGTGAAATTGTTGAAGGACTGTTATCACAAGAAGTGCACAGAGTCGAAGAGGTTCAAATACTAGAGCATATTTGAAGAAGTGTTGCAAGGAGTGCGCGCAAGAGTTATTCCCAAAGTACTTGAGGAATTTCAAGCAAGCTCAGGAGGGATAGAGTCTTCGAAGTTATCGAAGAAAATCTCAAGAGGGCTAGTGCCTTGGAGTGTGGAAGGAGGCGTACCAATTTTTTTTTGTAGGTGGACAAGTTCCGTGAAGGAATACGTTGTTCATTTCGTAGGACTTGTCAAGGAGGAATTGGATGGTCAAAATTATCCATGGGGAATTCGCGAAGTCCCGAGAGCCATCAGATCTTGCAGAGGAGCAGGGAAGTTACGACAAGTATTCTTCAAGTGCAAGCTTAGGAGAGATTGGACCATAGGATCCAAGTCAACAAGAGTTGTTGGATCACTCGTGAATTCTCACTTTGGGGATTCGCGAGTTGAAGGACCGAAAACCTTGCACCAAGATTCACGAAATCACGAAGTGCGAAGTCCCGACAGAGCAAGAAGTTCCGTTATGGGGCCAGTATTAATAATGAGTCAGAATTCACCATTTCGGAATTTCGGAGGATAGGAGCTTGAGATATATGTTCTGGGATTCCCGAAATCGTGAGACGTGATATAAGTACAGGGAAAGGACATCGTCAACCGTTTTGACGGATCGAAATTTTGGGTTTTGACAGTTGGAGAGTCGATACTTTTGTCCCAAAAGTCCCGAAGTTGCGAGTTGTGATAGGGAGTAACAAGGAGTTTAGGATCTCGGCACTTCGGGTGTCGGGATACAAAGGAGGCAATGCTTGGGGAGCGAAGTCACGAAGTGCCGAAGTTGGGCACGAGAGACACGTGGCAGAACCACAAGCTGGGCCCAGGTGATAGATAGGTGGACCCGTGTCACCTAGTGAAAAGAGTCAACACTCCATTGACTTCTCGTGTCTCGGAGATTCATTGAATGAGAGCACGGGAGCTCGATGATGAAACTCATGAAGTGGCGAGTAGCGAGAGGTGCTAGTGTTAAGCCTAGCCAATGGTCACACACGGAAGGCATTGACAAGGGGAGGAGCTATACCCATATCGACACTTCGGTTATCATGAATTCGAAAGACGAAGAGTTGAGAGACTTGGAAGGAGAAATCGTGAAGTTGTGAACTCCGAAGTTCCGATATCACGAGAAATATGACCACATTTTTTGGTCAGGGGGAGATTTTGGATTTGATGCTTCGTGTTTGATCGAGTGAGCTCAATTCATAAGGACCTGTGGAACGATAATTTGTGATTCCAGCAGGGAATTGAAAGAGACGATCTGGCTCAAAGGGAAATAAAGAACGATCCTGTAGCGGACCTTGACCGAAGGGCCGATAGAGGGTTGGGGGTCTGCGTCATGTTGTTGGTTCGTACAGGAACTCGGGCAAGAGGTCCAACCCATTATTATGTTTTTTTATGAACTACTTATAGTCTTCTCCTCTGAAGGTCAATGTTGGCTCCGAAAATCTTAACATCTTGCAGAAGACCTGAGGTAAAAAAGAAACAAGAGTTTGGTCCCATAGTGGAATAATTATTTAGCCTGATATATATCTCTTAACGCACCAAGAGACCACCTCCATATAGTAAAAAACTTTAGGGACACATCCTACACGAGTAATTCCAGAGATCCAAATTACTTCATTCTAGGTGAAAGGGGATGAGTAGTAAGAGTGTGCCTTGGACCACTAGAAGTTCTGGTCCTCACGCCTAAAGATGTTCAGTGTATCTCAACATAATTGTTGTCAAGATGGTCCCATAATTTTACGAGAACATTTGTTTTCTCCAGACGATGCTTGAAATGAACAGTTAGAGTGGATAATATAACCCTCTACAAATGTTAGTCCAATGCATGTGAATGGGAGATGTCCTCGAGCCTTTCACTCATTAATGACAATCTCTACGGTTGTTGCATGACGATTTGTTAGCATTAAATATGAGTAACTTCATACTTATAAGTGTGAAGGTGGCAGGTACGACAAAGAGAAATTAAGGATTGGAGGTTTCGTGAACCCGCCAACCCAACGACCCATGAAAGGCGTTCCATGATGTTTGAAATGAACACTTGAAAGGGATAATATAACCCTACACAAATCTTGGTTTAATGTGTATTAATGGGAGATCTCCTCGATCCTTTTTCTCATCAATGAAAATCTTTAGTGTTACTGCATGATGAGTTGCTACAATTAAAGCTTACTAATTGCATATTTAGAAACAAGTGCGAAGGTGGCAGGGACAGGGAAGAGAAATTAAGGAATGGCTAAGTATGAAAGCATTTGGATAGGTTTCAAAATAGGGTTACAAGGGATACTCAGGAGAGGTGAGGGCCCCATGGTCAAATTGTATGTCTCAGAAATTTTGAGTGAAAAAAGCGTAAAACGAAAGAGGGCATGATGGGGTAGTCCACTGGTTAGTTTGTATATCGCGTAATTTTGGGTGTTGTTTGTAGGTCACGGAACAATGGAAGAACAATATTGAGCCCACCTGTCCAGGAACCCACAATCGAAAAAGTGGCGAAGTATGGAATAGGGAAACAGTCACTCAAACTCGTTTTCGCTAATATATTGAAATTTGCAATAGATATCCCATTACCCGGCAACAAATTTTCTACAGGTTTCTGGACAAGTTGTGTAGGTATAGTCAGTGTGATTGTCTCCTCAAGGCTTTTACTCATTAATGAAAATATTTTACGGTTATTGCATGGTGAGTTGTGAGCAGTAAACCTCAGTTATTGCATACCTAGAAAGAAGTGTGAAAGTGGTGGGCACAGGAAATAACGATTAGGAATTGGAGATTTCATTAACCCGCCAACTCGACGATCTGCGAAAGAGATTCCAAGAAATGGCCAAGTATGGAAAGAAAACATAAAAGATTCAAAATAGGGTGACAAGGGTTCTCTAGGAGACGTGAGGCCCCGACGGTCAAATTGTATGTCTTAGAACTTTTGAGTGCAAAATGTGTAACAAAAAAGAGGGGATGATGTGGGAGTCCCATAGTCAATTTCTATATCGCAGAAGTTCGGGTGTTTTTTGTAGCTCACCAAATAATGGAAGTGAAATGTAGAGCCCTCCTACCCAAGAATCTGCAATCAAAAAAATGGCTAGGCATGGAATGGGGAAGCGGTCGGTCGGAGTCACGATATAAAATCATGAGTGAAAATGTGAACCCGTGAGTCCTTCAACCCGTGCAGTTAGACATTTTCGGAAAAGAGACTAAGTAACCAGAAAATGAAAGTAGAGAGGAAAAAGAAATGGTAATTTGGTTAAGTATAGAAGAGGGAAAAGAATCCTGGCTAATATATTGAAATTTGTAATAGATACCCCATTATGTGGCAAAATCTTGTCTGCATGTTTCTAGACAAGTTGTATAGGGATAGTCAGTGTGACTATCTCCTCAAGCCTTTTGTTCATTAATGAAAATATTTACAGTTGGTGCATGATGAGTTGTTAGCATTAAAACTCAGTTATTTCATACTTGGAAATAAGTGCGAAGGTGGCGGGTACAGGAAACATTGACTAGGAATTAGAGATTTCATGAACCTGCCAAGCCGACGATCTGCGAAAGAGATTCCAAGAAATGGCTCAATATGGAAAGTGGTTGGGTGAGATTCAAAATAGGGTGAAAAGGGTTCCATAGGAGACATGAGGCCTCAATGATCAAATTATATGTCTCGAAAAATTTGAGTGCAAAATGTGTAGCACGAAAGAGTGGATGATGTGGGAGTCTGGGAGTCAAATTGTATATCGCTGAAGTCTAGGTGTTGTTTGTAGGTCACGAAACAATGGAAGTGCAATTTAGATCCTGTCTTCCCAGGAATGCATGATTGAAAAAATGGTTAGGTATGGAATGGGGAAGCGGTTGGTCAGAATCGTGATATAAAATCATGAGTGCAAATGTGACCCTGTGAATCCGCAAACCTGTGTAGTTAGACATTTTTGAAAAAATGAATAAGTAACCAAAAATAGAAAGTAGAGGGGAAAAAGAAAGGGGAATTTGGTTAAGTATAAAAGAGAGAAAAGAAGGGGATAAAAGAGAGTGGGAAAATAGAAAAGTAGAGGGCAATTTTTGTAAGAGAGAATTGGTCTCAAACAAGCCCCATTGTTGGAAAACCATCATTTTCTAGTCCAATATTTTATCCACTTATTCATTTTATATTGTGCTTGTACCATTAAAAATTGTGTGAGCAAATTCTTTGTTGAAGAGTTGTTTTTACTGCAACTTGTGGGAGTAATTGTGTTCTCAAATATTATTGTAAGTATTAAACTTCCTGCATGATGAGTTGTTAGCATTAAAGATTAATAATTTCATATCCAGAAATAAACCTATTGTATTGTCAACTTGACCGTAAGTATCACAATGAAGAACTTGAATTTTAATATTGTGGTTGATTTCATAGCCCCATTTGAATTAAACTACCATATATCAAAATTTTTTTAAATATTTGCAAAGAAGAAATTTGGTGATTTCATTAATAAAGTAAAAGTGCTCAAATAGAGGCCAGGGGATGGACAACTAATAAAATGTTTCCTTTTGGAGTAAAGGAATCAAGGAAGTGAAATGGAAATAAGAGATCGTTTGCTCAGGAAGGTTGATATGAAAACAAAACTTTCTGGGCAAGGCTCGAACTCCCGCATCATTAATTAGTGTTGTTCTATATGCATTACGAATAGAATTGAATGTTGGTTTGAAACTGTCTGAAATTCATTTATGTTTCCATAGAAGCCTCATGTGATTGACACAATCCATTGTCATATAATTGTTCAATGATCCATATTAGATCAAATTACTTGAGTCAATACAATATTTAAGAATTACAAGACTATCGAACAATGCAAACGAGAAGAGGTGTTAAATCGAGCAAAGAACCACCCACCAAGATTCCAAGGAATTATTTTTAATAGTAAATATATATATATATATATATATATATATATATATATATATATATATATATATATATATAAAAATATATAATAGAAGGAAATATATATTTATACATATACATTGGATTTAGATCTTTGCACCGAAGCATTGAACATATTTTCCATATATACAGGTACAAGAGTTACAAAAACAAATAAACATGCATACAATTATGTGTTGTTCATCTAGTGTGACAACATGCAGGAGCCATCGACAAGCTCTTGAACATGCATACAAAATTGTTATCATGTTTTTTTAGGAACTGCTTGCAGTATTCTCCTCAGAAGGTCAATGTTTGGAAACTCACATCGCCCAAAGGATGGTAAGTCATGTACTACACAAGAAGAGAACCAATGGATAATTCAGATTCAATGTTATCTTGGACTTGGGGTCTGATTTAAATGTTTTACCTAAGAATACATGGGAAATTATGGGAAAACCTAAGATAGTATGGTCTCCTGCTCACTTAAGGCTAGTGAATAAACACAAAATAGTCATGATTGGTTGTTTGATAGGAGTACATATGAACATAGATGGGGTGCACAACATGGAAGACTTTGAATTAATTGAGATCATGGATGACAATCAACCATATCCAACACTAATGGGTCTGGAATGGTATTTTGATAACTAGGAAATCATTAACTTGAAGAGGAGGGATATGATATTTGAGTTTGGATATTTGAAAGTTATTGCACACTTGGACCCATCAGAAGGAAAGAGATACATAGATCCATCCAAAGGAAATAACATTGACAACTTATATAACATGACTGTGTAGATGGAGGATTATGTCAACCCAATTATGGATGGTGCACTGACTTGGATAAGTATTAGTTTGTGTGCATCAAACTTAGAAGAAGGTATATATCATTGGAAACAAAGGATGCATGAAGTGTCAACTAGATGATGTGCATGTCTAACTCGAGCTTTTTGTTGCATTGGAATAGAGCTATGTGATCCACCTAGGTACAATGGATTAATTGATAGAAGTTTGTTTGTAAAGGCATTTGAGTTGCAGGTTTCTGAACAAAAGAGGTTGGTAGAACTAGATGTTGTCCTAAAAGTGACTCCATATAGATGGTGGGATGCACACAGAGAGGGGATAAAGGATTGGTCACAATGCAACAAACTCATGCAAATAAGGTTTGGTACTAAGGAAGAGAACATTTCACAGAGGTATATAGGAGAGAGTGATCCAATAGGTCATGTTGAGTAGTACAGGGCTTTATGGAGTTCAATACTAGAAACATAATGGACACAAGTATTTATACACACACTGGACACAATTTCGAAGAACTAGTACTTGGAATTGGAAATGCATAGGGAGACAACAGGATGGGAAGAGCTCGTCCAAAGGTTCAAAGTCTCATTTACATTTTAACATGAATCTTCATCAATAGATGCAATGATACAGGATATTTGAACTAAGATATTCTCAAAAGAAGGGTCGATGGAGGTGGTATTAGTGTGCAGTACACAGAGATCCAATATAAATTTCCATGAGTTATTGGAATGCTACAATGTGGCTAAGTAAGAACAGGATGAGGAAGATATCAGGAATGTACAGGTACCTAAAACAGAAGGAGAAAGAGTAGTAGAAGGGAGATAACTTGAGTCCACTGCATACACACACCCTATAAAGACACATAATGTAAACATTGGGACGACAAAGAATCCCAAGTTTGCGTAGATAGGAGATTATTGGAGTGATGAGACAATAGAGAATATTGCAGAATTACTGTGAGAATATCAAGACCTATTCCCAACGAAATTTTCAATGATGAAGGGGATATCTTGGTACTTACGTGAGATGAAGATTCTTCTAAAACCAGGAGCTCTTCCAGTACGACAGAGGCATTACAAGTTAAATCCAAAGTACAAAGAGAAGGTGAAAGATGAACTAGATCATATTTTGGATGCAAGAATTATTGAACCGATGGAAGAATCTGAGTGGATCAGTCCAATGGTAGAGAAAGACAAGAAGAAATTAAGAATCAATATATGTGTGGATATGAGGAATATGAATGAGGCATTTTTACATGACCCATTTCCAACACCATTCACAGATGAGGTACTAGAGAACGTAGGAGGACAAGAAACTTACTCTTTCAAATATGGATTCTCAACGTACCATCAGATGAAAATTGCACAGGAGGATTGACACAATACCACTTTCGAGTGGGGGAGTTATCAGTATACAGTCATGCCCTTTCGACTGAAGAATTTTCCGACGGTGTTTTTCAGAATAGTGTTTGTAGCATTCAAGAAATTTATTCATAAGTTCCTTAAAGTGTACCTAGATGATTGGAATGTATTTAATTTTTGGAAGGATCACATAGAAATACTCAGGTTGATGTTGCATAGGTACAAACAATGTCATATATTTTTTAACCTAAAGAAGTGTATTTTTTGCACACCATTTCGAATTTTGTTGGGGCATGTAGTATGGAAGAATGGATTACTAGTAGATCTAGCCAAGATTACAGTAACTCTGGAGTTAGAACCACCTACATCATTCAAAAAACTGAGGGAAACCTTGGGTCATATAGGATGTTATATAAAATTTACACATCACTGATGGAAAATTTGTTGAAGAAGGAAGAAAATTCCAATGGAACGAGGACTATCAGAAGGATTTAGACACCTTAAAACATAAACCGGTAACTGCGTCGACTTTTATCTTTCCAGATTGGAAAAAAGAGTTCCACATACACGTAGATTCATTTTCCATAGCATTGGGCGTAGTATTAACTCATCCAGGGGAGGGATACATAGATCACCCAATTATGTTTGCAAGTACGAAGTTGTCCATAGCATAGAATAACTATTCTACCACAGAACAAAAATGATTGGCAATGGTCTATGCACTACAAAAGTTCAAACATTATTTATTCAAGTATCACTTTAATATGTATACAGACCATTTTGCATTAAAATACTTAGTGAACAAGCCAGTGTTCGGGAGAGAATATGCAGATGAATACTATTTTTCTAGGAATATGATTTTGAGGTTGTAGTAAAACTAGGGAAGCTAAATGAAGGGGTGGATCATCTATCACACATAGTATTAGGAGAAGATGCAGGAAATTTAGATGACAACTTACCAGATACACAACTATTTGCGGTAAGAATGGTGGATGATTACTTCGAGGACATCGTACATTTTACAAGCACAGGCATGGCTCCAACATAGATGACAATGGTGTAGAAGAAACAACTGGTAGTGTAGAAACATATTAGATCAGTTGATTGCAGGGAATTTATAGAAGTTGGGTGCATATGGAATATTGACATGTTGTGTGTTGGAACACGAAAGACCATTGATACTAGAATAATCACATGATGGGATTGCAGAAGGACATTATGCAGGGGGAGAATCTGCACAAAAGAGTTTGTGCACAGGGATTTTGTGACGAAATTCCTTTAAGAGTTCCTGCAGTTTTATGGGCTTACAGGACTACAAGTAGAAATTTGGTAGGTGAGACAACTTTCAGATTGGTCTATGGGAAGCAAGGACGATTTTAAGGATGGAAATTTATTTTTAAATGTAGAAAACTTGGTGAATCTTACTAATCGTTCATATGTCAACTATAAAATGTTTGGCTATATTTTGGTAAAAATATTCAAATTTCTAAGGATTTTATATAGTTTGTATAATTTTTTGGCGATTTGTAAGATAAAATAATTTTATCCTATATAATTTGGGCAAATCATTTTTAGAATATAGAATCGTTTTTTGGGAAAACCCATGGAAAATTAGTTGATGGTCGAAATTTATCCCCTAAAATCATCTATGATGGGAAGGAAGTAGTGATGCCAGTGGAGTTCATTCTACCTAGTATGTGAATTGAAACAATTACTAATCTATTGGACTTTGGTGCAATAGAGGATATATTTGCATTGTTAGTGCAGCTTGAGGAAGATTTGTCTGTCGCATGTTTTCATCAGCAAGTTCAGAAGGCTAGAGAGAATCCTTGGCATGATTGACACATCAAACAGAAAAAGTTCCAAGTGGGAGATTTGGTACTACTTTATGAAAATAAGTGCATGCAACATTCAGGAAAGTTTAGAATTCACCAGTTGGGAACCTATGTGATTCAACATGTAACAATGATAGGCATTTCACAAGTGGAAACCCTGAATGGAGAAGTTATTGGAGGAATGGTGAATAGAAGTTGGATAAAACTCTATTAAGATGGATGATAGTCTGCACAGTAATATGGGTTGCACCATAACACATATATTATAGTAGTTGTACCATAGTAGGAAGGAAAAACACAAAAAAACAAATAAAAAGTAGATATAGAAAAAATATAAATATTATAGAGTACAAGGAATTGGAGATTATGCAAAAAGAATGGTTATCACATAACAATATATAATTGCATCAATTCAGAAAATAATACACAAAAGAGAAATATTGTGAAGCACATAGAGGAAAAAGCAAGAACCATTGCATAGTTTGGCAATGACAAGACCGTTGTAAGCATTAAAACATGGAAATGATGGCTACTAAGTGGGAATGATAGTCCATAAATTTGTCGTAGAATCTTAAATGGTAAAATCTTTCGAAAATAACAACAGAGTGCAAGAAGTATGAGGGAAAAATCACACATCGTATTTGGTAATAAAGATGCATTTATTTAGCAACTCATAAACCATGTTGATGGATTGGACAAGCTAGTTCGTGCTTGAAGAGACATGCACAATAGGCAAGGAGGCACAAAAATAGTAGAAGGATGTTAAGTGTAAGTCATTGTTGCATGCAAATAAGAGAAAACCAGATTGAACCTGAGAGAATCTGAGTGCAGCAGATTCAAGCTACAACTACCAAAGAACATACATAGAGATAGTTAAGGAATTTGTTGTATAAGTCGAATGGCCCCAAAAAACGTTGGAGTGACATCTGCAACAACACAAAATTAGAAAAATGCACAGTAAATACACCAAAGGTTGAAGAAGTAATCAGAACTTCAGCTTCGGCATCATAGGAAATTTCTTATAGAAATTACCTACAACCAAGGATGGATAATGCACCACCAATCATAATACCAGCAATTGGAAAGTACTTGCTGCCAACATCACCAGTTCCACCAGGTTTAAGCATTGAAGGAGAAATTCTTCATAATATTTCCATCCTAAATTCCATCGATCATGACATTATCGAACAATAAAAATTCCTGGAACTGGCCAGGGAAAATTATTTGTGCATAGGAGCATACTCGGCATAGTATAAATCACAGGAGTGAGTGAAATGATTAGAAAAGGAGGGCATATTGAACTTGTTGGAGATCCCATATTTTGGGAGAAGATTGTAGATTAATGTTTGTGTGAAGATGTTTCTCAACTGCATCCATGGGGGGACACTGTGACTTGATCCCCCAGTGTCAATTGATATTGTATTGATTGTACATATTACAGGGATTCCAAAGGTAGGTGAGGATCCAACCCTTTTAATTAACAAGGAAGGAGAGAGATCCCTCTTAGAGTCGATAAAGGAAAAATTCCAAACATTCAGGGGAAAGAGGTGACTATATGTTAAAAGAATCAGTGACAAAATTGTTCAGTTTGCTACACAGGTGTTGGCATGCAAGTAATTGAAGCTATAAAAAAATGTGTTGAAGGGGTTCAAATGAATTAGGCCACCTTCTTGCTGAACCAATTCTTGTTGGATTGCATTGAGGCCTAGAAAAAGGGAACATAATTTGACTATTCATGATTGTTGATTATGATTGTGTTGGTCACTTGGAAAGAACTAGGTTAAAATCATCACATGTAGACATCATGAAGAGGAATTTTTGCCAGATTATATGCCAACTTATGGAATAATAATATTAAGAGAAGACAAAATGACAAGAATGCCACATTTTATGTATACTTGGACACTATCACACATCTAGTTGCACACACACTGTGCATATCAGTAGATACGGTAAAAAAATATAAGGATATCATGCATTTTAAAGTAGGCATGCACCAAATATGTGTGGGCCAAGGACCCAACACACCAATGGTTTCACACCAATTATAGTTTAACCATAGAGGTTGTATGTTTGATTGTAAATGACTGGGAAGAAGAATGGAAAATCCCAACACAGAAAATAGGGCAAGCATAAGAGGAAGAAGAGAAAGATAAAAGTGATGAGGAACCATATGACGAGCAAGGGAACGAGAAAAAAAATAGCACATGAGATATGTGTGGCCCATCCAAAAATAAAGAGCAACAGTCGATCCCCACAACAGGGGAAAAAAGGAAGGGCATGGGGAAAGAACGTGTAGGAGGGGAGCACAAGAAGACAATGCATAGAGAAATCCCAGTGTATGCATTGAATGATGATGATATGGACTACATAGTCTACTAGGTATAGGATGTCACATAATAAATAATGGAGGAAGCCTCCAAGAAACAAGAAGAACAACAACAAAGAGCGCAGGATCAATTCGTAGGACTCTAACAGATGTTGGAAGTAGAAAACATCACCAAAGAGAGAAAAAACAAGGCACGATCGTCCAATATTCCAGTAAAGGAAGTATAAAGTACACATCCATTCTTTACCTAGTTAGTAGTCAAACACAACATACTACAACTTGATACAGATGCAATGGAATTTCCAATGGCCGAATTGCAACAACAAGTGACTACACTAGGACATATGAACCTAGATGTAAAAAGGATGCCAATACAAAAACTACAAGACTTGAAAAAAGGATTACTACAACAGATTAAGAAAAGAGGAGAGGAAGAACAATAGGAACTGAAAAAAATGATGTATGAAAGAGATCAGTTACAACAATAGTATGGCATTGCACTTCAACAAAAGAAGGAATTCAAAGGCCAGGTGGTGAAGGTCATGAACGACAAAACCGAGGCTAAGGAAAGGGTGAATAAATACCTTAAGAAAAAGAGCGAAGCTGAATGTATAGAGAAGAAAACCTAAGAAGTTGTCCAAAAATTATACAAGGTCATTCTAGAAGTCCCCATAGTAGTAGAAGCTACTATGGAGTAAAAAGTGTTAAAGAACAATGAAATCTCAAGGGCTTCAGAGAACAGATTAAGGACCAACAATTGTGGAGCATGCCTAGAATGCCATCGGAAGTGAAAGAAGGCATGGAGAGAATGGCGATGACAATACTCACCAATATCAAGAAAGTAGAGGAAAAGTGCACCAAACTCTGTGAGGAGAGTGTGTAGATATGGATAGAGTTAGTAGAGGATCTTGAGATGAAGGTTGTGAAAGCCTAATTAATAGAATCACAAGAAAGGATGCAACAAGATTTAGATAAGATAACTATTGTTCCACTAGTGGAACATATGACAACCATTTTGGCTCAGAGGAAGTCATACTTATAATTGAAGAAGATAAGGGATTAAAAAATATCCTTCAACAACAATTGGGACCAGTACAGGAAGAAGTAATGAGGATAATAAGGAAACTTACCACTGTGCAGGGAATGGTCAAACATGCAACATATGAAGCAGAGGAGAAAATCATAGCCTTGAGTGTGCAGGGGGCTGAGGAACTCACAAAACATAGGACAAGATAATTAAAGAAGTGGAGGGAGAGAAAGAAACCTCCCAAAATTTTGTTGCAACATGGAATAGTAGGAAATAGACCCGAGTGGCTCAGGATGAGCCATGGGTGAATGTTGGGGGCATGTTGGACCGACAATTTTGGGATGTAATTTTGGTAAAACTCCTTAGTATATAAGAAATCCACAATAGCGGTGCACAAGAGAAGAAGGAGGATTAGGGATTCTGTAGCCGAGGTGCATCTAGGAGGGCAAGAAGCAACGGAGGAACACCAGAAGTAAAGAAAAAAGTAAATAGAGAATAAAGTAGAGAATATATAATGAGAAGAAATTGCCCGCGAAGAGGAAGGATGATAGCTCGACATGCTAAATATGGAAGGATGCATAAAAGAAAGAAAGAACAAGCAGTCAAAGTGAAAAATCAACATCCAGATGAAAAATAAAGAGAAAGAATTCGAAAATCCAATTAACTAGAGTTTTCAAGCAATGTAATAGGGTTTGGGGAGGAACCTTATTACTCCCTATTGTTTATTACTCACTAATGAAATTCCCAAATTTCTGATATTGATAAATGTGTAGGAATTTTGTTTTATATGTTGTAGATTCTTGGGTTCGTAGGAAATACCTCGTATTTGTAGGGTCTTATGGTTGTAGGAATATCAAATTATATATATCTCTAATATAATATAGGTTTTCCAACAATAATGCTAATCTAATATTTCACAACACCAACTAAAGAGAATATATTGTACCCTTAGTTGTACTACCTAATTCCTTGGTATGTGAGAGTGATATATTATAGTGTTGTTCTCGACATACTATAGTAATAGGATGGTCAACAATATTATGTCAAGATTGTTTCAAGTGAACCTAGGGGGATTCCAATATACTTGAAGGTACATGGCAGAAAATTCCATATATATATGTTGTCTAATGTGGTACTACTCAAATGGATACCAATAGAAGTTGCAAGGGTGTCCAACCAAGTGACACTTCTTGTATTTTTCCCCAACTTTAATTTTTCCCACTAAATGATAGATTTATATGTTATTTAAATATGCTAGAACCTATTTCCATCCTTTAAAAAGTTCTCTAAAATTTGGAACATGTTTTAGCACATTAAAGTGCTCTAATACCACTGGTGGTGTTCTCTATTAGTTGAAATAGAATATTCAAAGTAAAACAGACATAATTTAGCTACATAAATCAATTAACAGAGTATGATAGATGAAAATATAGTTGAGAAAATAAAATAACATAACTAAAATGTGAAAATAACATAGTAAGAATTTTTTTATTGATATTTAGAATTCAATGCAATGTTCACTTACCTCTTTGAGGGGACAACCTTTAAAATGAATAGACATCCAAATATAATAATATTCACATGACAACTAATTACATAGGTTCTACTACTATATATAGTTTCTAAATGAATGAAAACCCTAACCACCTAATGGACCTCCATTAATGAGGCCTCAACCACTAACTAGTGTACATTTTTAATGAGGCCACATACATTTAAATATTTCACACTCTAGTACCTCATGGGGACTTATTTAATAAACATGGCCCATAATACATTACGTAACAAACTATTCCAGTAACAAACTATTCCACTAACTATTGGAGTTAGGGTGGGACCCTACACTACATTATATGGTACATCTCATCTTGGATTCTAGGAATTCCCTTATACCTTGATTCTATCGAACCTTCCCCTTTTGATATCAACAGATTCATTTTAGGGGCTTGTTTTAGAGGCTTTGTATACATTGGCCTAATATACCTCATTGGTGGTTTTGTGGATCAACATAAACCAAGAAAGGAGGGTCATTATGGTTCCTTAACTTGGATGTTTATCACATGCTAGACTTCAAATACTTATCTCACCATTAAGTATCATACACATCAATGATCTTAGTGCTTTAGTTCCCATTGAAGACACTAAATATGTAAGTCTCTTCTAGTCCTTTTTGAGACGCTAGGTGGAAGTTTCCCTGTAGGTAGATTTCTATGTGTTCTTGCTACTGTTGGATCAAGCGTTTCTAATTATGATTATATATATTGAGATGTCTTTGGCTCTATTCAACAGTTTATGAGCCTACAGTTTTAGCTTTCATGTAGTCATGCCTTTCTAGATTGTAGGCCCCTTTTGTTGTTTGACAGGTCTTTTGTTCTTATTCACCACCACCAAGGCATTGATGTTCCTTCACAATTGTTTAGGTAATATGTAGCATTGATTATTCTTGTGTACGATTGATCTAGACCCATGGTTCCATCATCCCATATTCTATTGTAGAATGACATTTTTACAAACATTAGTATGGTCACCTTCTTAATATTGAGGTCATCTATACACCTTACCTCATGGCTCTTGTTTTGTAGGTGATTCTCCTTAGTCATCCATGGGTGGTCCTCCCTATAAAGTCCCCAGCCACCAACAGATCGGGAAACGCCACTGAGGAACACACACACACACACACACACACACACACACACATATATATATAACATGCATTTCTAATGAATTCAAAACAAATAACAGAGAGTTACTTCTACCATACAAAATCAATTGGAATTGAGAGTAATTCCTACATGCAACGGAACACATGATAACATTTCAAGAATCAAAGACATGCATAACATACATAATTAACCACGAAAATGATAGTAATATTGTAACTGGAGTAAAACCACCAACTATCAGTAGACCTTCCACGAACCTCCCAGCCTTATACCACGTTGCTTATTACACTCAGCAGTGGGTCACCCCTAAGCTAGGACTAACCTCCACCCAGGGAAATGGATTCCTATACTAGGCTGAGGTTACAGGAAACTGCACAGTGCAACCGGAAGTACTCTCTCCATGAGACTTCTTACGCCCACTACTCATGGACTCTCATTCACCACATGCCTTTTCCACCCCATGAAAATGCACCTTCATTGTTCCATAGTCTGTCATTTGCTCCAATTCCCCTTTCAAGGTCTCGTCAATAGGATAGATCACGAATTCTCAAAGCTAGATAGCTGGTGATGGACTCTCTCTAGGAGAAAATTACTTTCCACCAAACTCTCTCACTTGGAGAGAGCTGCTCACAGGCCTGACAACCTTCCTCTTAAACCATGGGTCTGACATCCCACCTCTTCAACCAATGTTCAACTCAGTTGTACAAGGTGAGGACAACATCAAAGGTTCAATATAGCTTAGGGAATGGAAACAACCAAAAAATTGGTAACGTAGAGTACGACTTGGTTTTGGAAAGTGAAGATATGTTGGGCTTCACAGGAAAACACAGGTTGGTTTCCCCAGTTAGCGGTTTCATAGGTGTGAGAAGCTGCAAAGGTCGAAAATAGAGGCCAAACAAGTTAGGGAAGTATCGAAAAATGGGAAGTGAAACACACAACAAGCTAAATTTCTAGCTTAAATTGCATGTGCCTAACCCGACACATGTTGCCCATGAAGCATGTTCCTTTCCATTTGGAAGTCACCAATCCTCCCAAAATAACTTAGGATAAAAACATATCCTTCTAATCAGTTTTTGGAATAATAATAAATTATTATTCTCTTGGACTTAAGCCCTTAAGATTAGCACCTCTTTCCAACCTCTCATCCCCCTCTCCCTTACCCAGCCTAGTGGAAGCTTAGTCCCCCATCACACTTTCTTCATGGTCGGTCTACACACAGCGATGTTTTTATATTGCTAATATGAATAGTTACATGTACAAAAATAGGCTCCTGGCCTTTAACACTTAGGATCTTTGGCCTAATAGCACATAATCTTACCATATTATAATTTCTTGGCTCACCAACCTACAAAACATGTTTACAATTCATAAATACAACTGGGGCTCATCCTTGGGGATATTAAAATGCCATCCCCTTATTTTTGTACTGTCCTCAGTGCAACTTATTTACATAGAATCAACAAGATTTTCAAAATAATCAAAAAGATGTGGGTATTCTACCCGCATAGCATCCTCATTCTCCCATGTCGCTTCCTCGGGACCATACCAGATGCACTGGACCTTTACAATCCCTATGGCTCAATTCCAGAGTTGCTTTCTCTTCTGATCCAATGTGCACACCGGATGCACGTGCAAGACGCCTTCTTTCTCCACCTGAATCACATTCCAATCAATTACATGATTAGCATCAGGTATAGATTTCTTAAGTAATGAAATATGAAACAGAGTAGGTACAGTCATGGATGCAGGCAATGCAAGCATATATGAAACTGGTCCAATTCTTTCTATGATTTCAAATGGCCCACATTATATGGATGCAAACTTGGAACAATTTCCCAGCTTCAGGGAACTTTTGTTGGCTTTCACTTTCAAGAAAACATGATCACCCACTTTAAACTCCCTATGAGTTCTATTCTTATAAGGATAAATTTTCTGCATGTCTTGGGAAGCCTTCAAATTCTACTTAATCTTCAGCATTTGTTCTTCCATTTCCTTGAGAAACTCTAGACCAACCACTTCCCTATCAGTTGGCTTAACCCAACTTACTGTTGTGTTTCACTTTCTGCCATAAAGTGCTTCAAACATTCTCATCTTCAGTGATGCAGGATACCCATTATTGTAGGCAAATTCTACCAAGTGTAGGTAGTCTTCCCATTTAGATGGTTTTTCCATCACATACATCCTTAGCATATCTTCTATCACTTGGTTCACCCTCTCTATCTTCTCATTAGACTCAGGATGATAAGCAATGTTGAAGTTCAGAGTCATTCTGAATCCTTTTAATAACCCCTTCCATAATTTGGAAGTAAATTTCGGGTCTCTGTCAGACACAATTGTCTTGGGAATATTGTGCAATTGTTCTTCTTCCTTAATATAGATATCAACAACATCATCTTCCTTGTTTGTAATTTTCAATGGAATAAAATGGGCAACTTTTGTAAGCTTATCCACCACCACCATGATGGAATCATGTTGGTTATTTTTTCTGGGTAATCCTGTGATGAAAGCCATTATCACCACTTCCCACTTCCACTCAGGAATGGGTGAAGGCTGTAGAAACCATATTGGGTACCTATGTTCATCTTTGACCCTCCGACACTCCATACATCTGGCGATTTATTTTGCAATTTCCTTCTTCATACTTGGCCAAAAGTAATGCCTCTTGACTGCTACCACTATTTTCTCATATCCAGGGTGACGAGCGTAAGGCACATTATGCATTTCTTCCAATATCATAATTCTCAATCCCTAGCAATTAGGTACATAGATTCTATTTTTGTACAGGAGTGTTCCTTCATCTTCCAATTTATAATCTTCCACTTTCTGTAGAATATTACCTTGTTGTAGCTTTTCCACCAATTCCATGTACTACAAATATGCATTTGCAGCTTCCGAAAGTATGCCTTTAATATCAATTCGATACATGCTAATGGTTGTAGCATGTATTTCATGCACTCTCCTATTGACTGCATCAACCACTTTGTTCTCCTTTCCTTTGATATGCTTGATATCAAACTCATACTCACAAAGGAATTCCATCCATCTACTCTACCTAGAATTCAGGGTTGGATGATCAAACAAATACTTCAGACCATTATGGTCTATCATCGATTCAAACCTCCTTCCCATGAGGTAGTGCTTCCATTTCTTCAGGGCATGCACTATGGCTGACAACTCCAAATCATGAGTTGCATAGTTCTTTTGATGATCCTTCAGCTTTTTGGATTCATAACATATTACAAACCCATTATGGATGAGAAATCCTCCTAATACTTCCTTGCATGCATTTGTACACACTACAAAATCTTCATTCGAGTATGCAATCCTCAGGATTGGAGCACTGGTTAACAACTATTTCAATTGCTGGAATCTTCTCTCACATTCTTATGCCCATTGAAATTTCTTCTCCTTCCTTTGCAACGAAGTGATGGGGTGATCTATCCTTGAGAACCCTGCAATGAACCTTTTGTAATAGCCATCTAGAGCCATATAGGATCTGAATTTTGTCACATTATTCCGCGATGACCATTCTCTAATGGATTCTATCTTCTCAAGATCCACCACTATCCCATCCTTTGAAATGATATGCCCCAAGTAATGGATCTGATTTTGATGAAATGAGCACTTTCTCAATTTGGTATATAGTTGATGCTCTCTTAGAGCCTGCAACACCATCTTGAGATGATTTTCATGTTCTTCCTCCGACTTGGAATACACTAGGATGTCATCCAAAAAGACTACGACAAACTTTTCTAGATATTCCTTGAATACACCATTCATTAGGAACATGAAAAAAATAGGTGCATTTGATCATACAAATGGTACCACTGTGAATTCATAATGACCATACCTTGTTCTAAAGACAGTCTTGCTGATTTCTACATCCTTTATCCTTACCTGGTGGTACCCTGACCTGAGATCTATTTTTGAAAATTCCTTCCATCCTTCAATTGATCAAAGAGATCATCGATCCTTGGAAAATGATACTTGTTCTTAATAGTCACTTTGTTTAATTATTTGAAATCGATGCACAATCTCAGTATCCCATCCTTCTTCTTCACGAATAGGACAGGAGCACCCCAAGGTGACACACTTGGGTGTATATACCTCTTCTTCAGAAGTTCTTCAAGCTGCAATTGCAGTTCTTTGAAACAAGAGCTTCTCTAGGCATCAGGTTTATAGAGAAATCAATATCTCTCTTCAGGGGTAGTCCAAGTACCTCTTGGAATACATCTTCAAACACTTTTAATACTGTGTGGTCTTCAATATTTGACACTTTATCCTCGGGTGCTTCTTCCATATGAGCTGCAAATATTTGGAAGCCCTTATTGTAGCACTTCTTCAGCTGCATTGCTGAGATTTATCTGATAGCAACTACTCTGGAAATTCCTTGGACTCTTCTTTGATTTCCTTACTCATCTAAGCAATTGAATGCCTTGTTATGACAGTCTAAGATGGCATAGTGTTGTTCCAATCAATCCATCCCAATTAGACAGTCATAGGAACCTAAAGGTAAAATTTTCAATTCATCCCTTATGCTCAATCCATTCATGTCCACTAGAAATGACTTAACCAACTCAACAACCTTTCTCTTGGCTCTTGTAGCCAGCTACACTAGACAATATTTTCCATGCTTGCTTCTTGGAAAATGAAAAATTTCCACCATCTTGGGATCTATGTAACTATGACTAGCCCCTGAATCAATTAAAATAGTAAACGAATGGTTATTGATCATATCTTCAACTTCAATCACATGTGATTGAAATTCAGCTTGCTTGTTTTCCAGAGCTGCATATATCTTTGGTATTCTATTGTCCATGTCCTCCAGTGTTTATGCTTGCTGAAAATTGTGGACAACTCTCATTTTCCTATTTCTATGGGGATAATCTCTATACTTGTGGTCCCCCTGAAAACCCCAACATTGAATGGGCCTCTGCCTTGGACTTTGTCCCCCTACTTCAACCATTCTCTGCTCTCTAAAAGATGGTTATCTTTGAGGGATATTTTTGAAAAATAGAGGTTTTCTTCCCTTCTGCCTCTTCTCTTTCTTGAAATTATTCTTGTCATCCCAAGCCTTCTGGAAAGTGGGATTTTCTCTTTGTTGCCCATATAATCGTTTTTCTCTCCTTATAGTTTCTTCCATAGTTTTAGGATCATCATATTGGATCTTGTCACTGATGGAAGATGGCGGTCCACTCAGATGCCTTTGAATTTTGACAGTTTCATCTTTGATGAAAGGGAGATACATCAACAATTCCAAAAACCTTTGCTCATATTCATCAATGGACATACTACCCATCTTGAGGTCAAAGAACTCTTTCATATTTTTGTCATAGTATCTCTTAGTCAAGTATTTCTTTTTGAAATACTTCTTGAATTCCTTCCAAGTAACATTTTTCTCTTTAATGTACCACACCTACACAAGTTGATCCCACCACACTGATGCCTTTACCTTCAATTGATGCATTGTCATTCTTCCTTCTGCATGAGAGGAATAATTCTGTAGTTGGAAATATTTTCTCATTCCAAGAAGCCATGTCTCGGCATCTTCCTCCTTCTTGTGCTCTCCATCAAACAATGGAGGTTTAATCTTGTTCATTTCACCCTTAAGTTTATCCACTCCATATCTCCTATGGTTTCTGATAAGAAATGGGCTTGAGCTACTATGTTCCCTCCTCTTGGAGTGCTCTTGGGAGTGATGATGGTGTCTACCAACACTCCTTGAGTTCCTCTTCTCATCAGGAAACCCGTGACTTCCTGATTTACTGGAGTCACTCCCCTTATCCAATTTATTTTCTATCATTTCCAAACTCTGTATCAACTTTATGTTGAATTCTCCTTGTTGATACATGGCTTTCATGAGCTTCGTGTTATCTTCTCGATGAGTCTGGACATGTTTCTTCAATATTTCAATGATTTTCATCATGTTTCCCTCCTTATATATATCTTCTCCATGTCCATTGGAGTTTGACCCTTCAACTCCCAAATGGACATCCATTCCTCTAGCTTCATTCTCTGAACTCGAAGCATTTTGTGCTTCCTCCATTTCAGTCTAGTTCTGACAATCGTTAGCTCTGCAAACATAATGTTCAATCAACCAAAATTTGTCAGGACATCAGTCCTTAACAAATTCCACAGTATTCATAAACCAATATGATTCAAAGAAAACTTTTAGATTCCATTTTTTGCGATTCTCGATCAATCCAGAATCCCCGTCGATATTTTCTTTTCGAGTTCTTCTCTGTTTTGCAATGATTTTTTGGGCACTAGCCCCTTTTTCTTTGCCCCCATCCCATGTCACCATGGTTCCTGGCCAAGCACTAGATCAATAGGTGCTTACTTAGGACCTCGAGCCTCGGGCTTAATAAGTTTTCAAAGAACATCTCACAATCTCTCGGAGTTTTGGATTACCGAACTTGCGAAGTAGGGTGGATCAACAGTCCATGACTACCCAACATCCAATGGATGACTCCCACTATGGAAATTTAGGCACCTGAGCTCCAAGACTTTGGAGCTTTGAAGCTTCAGAGCTTCGAAGCTTCAGAGCTTCGAGACTTCAGAGAATTTCACATCTGCACACCCCCAACGCTTTGAATCATTAATCTATGAACACTTCCATGTCACCTTTGGTGACGTTATTACGTCTCATCACCTTGGCATTACAAAAATTTTGAAAGTTATTCCTTTCGTTCCCTATGAACCATCCTTCTAGTGTGTCAAGTCTCTGGACTTCACAACTAGCAGCATGCATCCATTGGGACCCATAGCTTCCATGCTAGAACTAAGATACCGAATAGTCACATCGCTTAATGATTTTCAAATTGTGGGGGCATGCTTCCACGGTTTGGAGTAACCTGCCTTTTGTCCTGGAATTCCTTTGACGCTGACACATAACCCCCCAGGAAAATCGTGGTTTGAATTGCGGGACCACCCTAAGAAATTGTTTCCCGTGCAGTTTGTGTTCCCGTAATTCCTCCTAGGCGTCCATTTGGATGTATTGTGATCAACGCCAGCGTGGGCCCACCGACCTTTAACTCTGTTATTCAACCTTAGGGACCACATAGTATAATTGTCCACATTCTAGGTGGGGGCACGTGGTAGGTATAGGAGAGGTCCACGTCACCACCAGGTGACGTCATCATGACTCACCACTTCGGATCTTTGGGCTTCAAGAGTTTCAACTCCTCTACGCTCGATTTTTCCTGAAGTGATTTCTCCTGGAGTTCACTATCCATCGACGTGTGTCCTTCTTCATGATCAATGGCTATGATTGACTTTGAAACTACGGGCTTTGGGAGTTTCAAACTCACAACACTTGCCTCCTCCCAAAGTACACGATCTCCTTATGTGTGTCTCCCTGTTGATCTGACGGTCACTATCCACCTCAAATCTTTGAGCTTCGGGAGTTTCAAACTCCTGTACACTTGTACCTCCTGTAGTGCTCTTACCTGAAGTTCACAATCTACTAACATGTGTCCTTCGCAACAAATGGTTGCAATCTACCTCGACCTTTGGGACTTCTGGAGTTTGTCACACTCCACATTTTAAATCCTATGAAACCTCATATATGTTGACATGTAACCCTCTCACGACCAACTACTAGGATCTACTTTGGCTATTTCGCTTTCTCCTCAATCAAAAATCTTTCAAAGTGATCTCACATTGAAGTTTTATATCTTGTGCCACCTGTCAACCTGGATTAGATGACTATCGATCCTTTGTGCTCAGATCTGATGGCTTGGGATCTGTTTCCTCCTCAACACTCTCCTTTTCTTTCTTGGACACTGATCTAATGGTCCAGAGTCCTTCCAACAACAAATCTGACGACTCTCGTCTCTCCTCCTCCTGAGCTTCATTTCTCAAACCCCTTTCTCCTTAGAGGGTTTCTTCAACACTTAGTCGACTTTCGAATCTGTGCACTCCTTCCAACAGATCTTCACGTCCCTTCAAGAGAAAACTCAAACTATTTCTCCCAATATTTTTGAGTCAAAGACTCTGTCGATGCACTCCTTGCACCTAGGGATGATATGAACCTCAAATTTTGTCCCTTTCAATGATAATTCACTTTGAAATCTTTGTCTCATTAACCATTAACATGGCCCATCTAGGCTGAGTGTCAAAACCATGGCTCTGATACCAATTTGTAACGTCCCTAGCCACCAACGAGTTGGGTAACGCCATTGAGGAACATACATATATATAACATGCATTTCTAATGAACTCAAAACAAATAACATATATTTACTGCTACCATACAGACTGAATTGGAAATGAGAGTAATTCCTTCATGCAACAGAACACATGATAACATTTCAAGAATCACAAGCATGCATAACATACATAATTAAGCACGGAAATGATACTTATCTTTTAACTAGAGTAAAACCACCAACTGCATGGAGACCTTCCACGAACCTCCCAACCTTAGACCATGCTTCTCATTACGCTCAGTAGTGGGTCACCCCTGAGCTGGGACTAAGCTCCACTCAGGGGAAAAGAATCCTATACTAGGTTGAGGTTATAGGAAACTACATAGTGCAACTGAAAGGATTCTCTCCAGGAGCCTTCTTACACCCACTACTCACAGACTCTCATTCTCCACATGCCTGTTCCACCTCAAGAATATACACCTTCATTGTTCCACGGTCTATTAGATGCTCCACTTCCCCTTTCAGTGTCTCGGCAACAGGTCGGATCAGGAATTCCCAGAGCTCCGTAGCTGGTGTTCGACTCTCTCTAGGAGAAAATCACTTTCCAACAAACTCTCTTACCTGGAGAGAGATGCTCATAGGCCTGACAATGTGCCTCTTCAACCATGGTTCTGAAAACCCACCTCTTCAACCATTCTTCAACTCAGTTCCAACAAGGTGAGAACAACAGGAAAGGTTCAATATAGCTTAGGGAATGGAAACAACCAAAAATTCAGTAAGGAAGAGTACGACTCAGTTTTTGCAAGTGCAGATATGTTGGGTTTCACAGGAAAACATAGGTCGACTTCCCTAGTTAGCAATTTCAGAGGTGCGAGAAGTTGCAGAGGTCAATGACAGACACCAAACGAGTTAGGAGGGGATCGAAGAATGGGAAGTGAACCTCCCAACAAGATGAATTTCCATCTTAAATTGCATGTGCCTGAGCTGACACATGTCACTCATGAAGCACATTCATTTCCATTTAGAAGTCACCCGTCCTCCCAAAAGAACTTAGGATAAAAACATATCCTTCGAATCAGTTTTTGGAATAATAATGAATTATTATTCTCTTGGACTTAATCCCTTAAGCTTATCCCCTCTTTCCAACCTCTCAACCCCCTCTCCCTTACCTAGTAGTGGAAGCTTAGTCCTCCATCACTCTTTCTTCATGGTCGGTCTACACACATCGATATTTTTATATTACTGATATGAATAGTTATAAGTACAAAAATAGGCTCCTGGACTTTAACACCTGGGCTCTCCGGCCTATTAACACATAAGCTTATCATCTTATAATTGCTCGGCTCACCAGCCTACAAAACATGTTTACAATTCGTAAATACAACTAGGGCTCATCCTTGGGGATGTTACACTCCCTCTCTTTGAATTGTCTCGACTCTCCTCCATATTTAGTCCATTCAATTTTTTAGGTATTAAATTGTGATGAATTTTGACTATATGAATTTCTCCTAGCTTCACACATTAGGGGGAAATTGTTATCAAAGTGATTTTTCTCACTTATATAGTTTGAGTAGATTTTCTTCAATACATCACTATTGTAGTTGTGACCTACATTATGCACCCTAGTTCATCATCGTATGACCTTATTTTACTTTACTTAGCTAAGTCAAACGATTTGTTAACCGTTTTTTGAGGCACATAAATTTTTCTCCGTTTTCTATGTGTGTCATGTAGAAAATCCCTTGATTTCTACACAACCCTTCCTAAATGAAAAAATGACTCATAATTGTACTTGTTCTTATTTAGACTATGTAGTGGGTATGTGTGGACCTTATCAAAACCTCCATATTCATCAATACCATTGATTTAATCTTCCATGATCTCCAATAAAATTATGAATTCTTATTAATACATGGAGAGATTTCACATGAAAACTACATCCAAAGGAGGATTTCATTATCAACCTAGATTGCATTTCATATAGAGAGTATAAGAGTAAGGTTATTCTAGTGAAATTTCTTTAGATAGACTTGAAGCCATCATTTTTTCTCCTCCACCATTGGGAGTTTTTTGCTTACTATCTAGATTCCACTATTTTTTAACACAAAGAAAGTTTGCCTCTCCCTACAAGATATTGGAGTTCGAGCACACAAGGAGACAAAGGACCCTTGGGTGAATCCATGAATCTTAGTAACACTTCTTAGCAATGAAGAGCATGGAAACAATGTTTTTCATACCCTCAATTGTGGTAGTTTTGAGTGAGATCCTGATCAAGTGGTTAAATAGACCCTTGATCGAGGGTTCTTGATGGGCATGGAAAGCACTCAATCGAGGGTTTTTTATGGTCATGGAAATCCCTCGATCAAGGATTCTTGATGGGCATGGAACACCCTTGATCGAGGGTTCTTTAGGGATGTGGAAAACCATTGATTGTAGTGTTATATTGAGTTATGTAAACCCTTTATCGAGCTATATAGGTCAATCTAGGTCCTTTTAAAAATAAATTTATGAATGTGTTTTTGTGATACATACCTTATATAATAAACCTAAATACTCCCTTGGTAGGTTTTTAATATAGAATTGGGGTTACAGTCAACAATCCTCCTTTTTTTCACCTTTTTAAATGAACTAAATTTAGGCATTTTCATGTTCTCAACATTTTCACTTGGAATATATTGTTATCAATGATGAGTAGGTTTATATTTAGTTTCATGATAATTAATGAATTTACTGTATTGTCACATACTTTCTTGGTGATTTATAAAGAATTTATTCACATATTTTTAAGATACAAATGGTTATAGAATCCCCAATCCTTTCTATTTTTATCTTTTTAAATGGGCAACTTATATTTGTAATCTTGTATTTACTTTTTGATAATTATTGGATTATATACGTTTATATTTAGTTTTTTTTTGTTGTTTTTACTTTTCTTAGTGAAGGTCTTTAACTGGATCTAGATATTTTTATTAACACACAAAGACTTCAATAAAGGGTTTAATTAACCCTCGATTGAGGTATTTTGAAGATCTTAGATAAATCCTAGAATGCAACAAAATTGCTAGATAAAGGGTTTAAAATCAATTACACGCCCGTTGTTGCATGATTTTTTGTAGGCAATGCAACCCTAGTGCGTGAATCCTCTATGCCATATCATTTTAGTTTTTGTTTCATATTACTTTTAAAAAATATTTTCTTTTAAAAATTGTACTTCAAATATTTTTCCATTGTTTCAAGGTCATTTGGAGAAAAATCAATACTATAAAAACTAAACAAAGAAAAATTATAAAAAATATGCCTCCTCTTCAAAAGGATGTTTTTGGTTTTTCAATTTATGTAAACAATATGAAAATTGTTTATTGGACACCAAGGTGTATAAAATGTGATTCAAATATCAATCAATCTATTTTAAAGATAATAAAATAGTACTACATTTTGTGTAGATTATATTCGTATAAGAAAAAAAAGGAAAAAAAAAGTGGGATCTACTACATTCTATGTAGATTATGCTCACATGGGATCTATTGTATTATGTGTATACTTAATTTTGATTATGTGTAGGTTGTTTTCATATATGATCTACTATATTTTTTTAGATTGTCATCATATATTTTGTTTTTGAAAATTATATATTGCACATTGAATTAGTTCACTAGAACAAAACTCACTTTATTAACTTTTATAAAAATTTGCAAGGGCAAACATTTAATTAAATACATATTTGACTCAATAATCAATATTTATGATTTTTGAAAAGAATCTAATTAGACAATAGAATTCCCTACAAATTGTTTTTTATTGCATGCGACAAATCACAATGTTTGCATGTGTTGTGAGGGATTTAATATAAAAAATATGTAAAATGTTAAATTTTCATGGCCACATTTGACTAAAAAGTGTTACCCACCTCCATGGATTCACCCCCTCTGAAAGAAAGGGTTTCCTTAAAGCCACCATGATCCTAGCTTGCATCATTTGGAGTTAACCATACAAATTCTCCCACCATGGACTTAACCATACAATTTTTAACACCATGAGCTAAGTTGGATTGTAATGTTGTTATTATTTGTCTTACATTCTTTCATAATCTAGGGCTTGGTATTGTGCTTGCATGTGTCCCTTTTCTCATTGCTTAACTTTACTTTTCATTATTATCTATATCTAATTAACCAATTAGATTAGGGTTTATTTTGCTTGTTCATATCACTCATAAGAAACTTGATATGGTCCCGACTACAATTAGCTAGTTGTATTCATTTTGGTTAACTAGCATTGTTCCATATGAAGAAAAAAAATCTTACTTGAAACTCCTTGTCATTTAATGTATGCTTATCAATAATAACCAATTTAGATCGATCTTAAACCCTGATCTATCAAGTAATGAAAGAGATCCAATTTCTTAAAATCCAATTTCGTTGCACTTACCTTCTTGTGATTGCTGAAAACGCTTCACGTTCTAGTGAAAAAAAAGTGCACCTAATAAACCAAAAGTTTTGGATGTCCTCATCCAATATCCCAATACACTAAACACACTGTATTGTTCAAATCGAATTCTTGAAAGAAATAAACGGGACAATTATTCAACAAAAATTGCAATAATAGGGACAATTCTTCAAAGGAATCTGTTAATACAGTAATGTTACAGTGGGACTAATCGAGAAGAGCCCAGCCTACAGAATCATCACTAATAATTACGCTGAAAGGCGTACACCTATTGACAATGGGCACAATTAATGATCTTTTAACCTTATTTAACCTTAAACCCTAATCTGATGGCTATGCATTGAAGATGCTGGCATATTCTTAGTCGTCCTCCAAAATCAATGGATCAAATTTATTGTTCATAACTTTCTTGCATTTATCAAGGCATCCGTTAACATGTTTACTTTTTCACATTTACCTAATCACATTAAAAAATTACTGTAAGGATATGTAATTGCCACGTTCCATTTATCAACCTAATACAGGCAAATGTTTCATATTACCACAGATAGATTACCACAAATGTTTTATATTGAGAACTTGCATTCTCAATGTATTGGGGACACACATTCTGAGCCACTACCTTTTGGCGTTCTCAGTCGCGAGTTAGCGACTATGCTAGTAATAGTCAATCGAGCTAGAGAGTATGATTCAAGAATCTCTTAACACTAATAGACAACAGGGAGAGGGTGTCGACTATCCAAGTCACCACATCATCCCAAATTATTGATTGATTATTCGATAGCTAAACAGCTTTTGGTCATCCTTAGAGTTGGCCTCCTTCGAAAGTCTCTTCGAATTGCCAGTTTGAAGGAGCGACGTTATATGAAACAACTGTCCTGCCATCGTTGGTGGTGACCTGGAACAAAAGGCTCTGTACGTTCAGGTAGGAATTGCTTTGCCAGTTATGTCCCCAATTGCGTGACATAGGCTGCCAACCAGTCCTTGACCCTTTTATCGAAACGACATGAATATCTCTAGCACCTCCGACATTGGTGATGAGCATGAGGTTGAAGTATGAGTGGCCTTTCGTGGTGAAACAAATTCCTCCCTTCCTCAAGCAGGGGAACCTGCATTGCCAGCCTCTCAGATATCAGTAGCGAGAGAGAAAGACTGGCGTGTGATTTTGAACTCAATTAGGTTATGAAAATGATGATGGGGCAATGAATTACCTTCTGTAGAGGATGGGGACGATCCCACTCCTATACTCGACAATCTTCAGATAAGCGGGTTCGACCATATTGAAGTGTTGTAGGGTGGGTTGTGTTAAGAGTTGTAATCCCATGTTCTAAATTAGTTAGTAAAACAGTTAGTTTACAATTACTCCCTTTCAGAAATGGTATAACTTTCTTTTGTTAGTATTTATTTAGTTCAATATGAAGTCAATCAACCAGCGTTCATTTCCCAACATTTTCTAGTATTCTTCCTTTATTTTTGTTTACTCTTCCTTTATTTCTGTTTACATGGTATCAAAGCTATAGATTGGGAGAAGGTGATTCCTATTGCTTCTCTCTTTCAATTCCCATTAGTTGTCTGCTTCCACGTCCCTCTTCCACAGTGAAGAACAAAGAATACCACATAACGTTGTTCAAAGAATACCAGCAAGCCAATTCCTGTTAGCTTACTGCCAGCCAGTTTGAAGGAGTGCCACAGAGCTGCCATCGTTTTGGAGAAGAGTTGCTCGCCAGTTTGAAGAAGTGTCATAGTGTTACCACCGGTTTGGAGAAGAGCCACTGCCAAATTGGAAGAGGGATTTGGTTGAGAATTACAATCTTGGAATTTTTTTTCCCATTTACATTTTTATTTACTGTGGATTTTGTTGAAGAGTATTTATAAAATTTGGAGTTTGAAATCTGAAAATTCACTTGGTATATATATAAAAAAAAAGGGGGTTTTGGATGATATTTTGGAATTAGAAATATGTCTAGTTCTTGGTCAATTCAAGCACCAAATCTAGTTGGTTCCAATTATGATTTTTGGGGTGAGAAAGTGAAAGCCATTTTACAAGGTCAGGGATGTTGTGATTGTGTTGAAACAGGGTTCATAGAACCTAATGCAGATGTTGTTGCAGCTATGACTGTTGTTCAAAGAAAAACGTTAGAAGAACTTAAGCAAAAAGAAGGAAAAGTCAAATCATATATTTTAGTTTCATTAGATGATTCTATATTTCCTAAAATTATTGGTGCCAAGACTACTAAAGAAGCATGGGATATTCTTAAGTTAGCTTATAAGGGTAATGATAAAGTGAAAACTGTGAGACTTCAAACCCTTAGAACTCAATTTGAAACCCTCAAGATGAGTGAATCAGAAAGTGTTGATCAGTTTCTAACTAAAGTGATGGGTATTATTAATCGACTTAGGATTAATGGCGAAAAAGAACTCACAGACCAAAGAGTTGTTGAAAAAGTTCTTAGAAGTTTACCTAAGAAATTTGAAATGGTAGTTACTGCTCTTGTTGAGTCGAAAGATCTAACTAATTTTTCTATAGAAGAATTGACTGGTTCATTTTTATCTCATGAAGAAAGGATGACCTTGGATCTAGGTACTTTAGAACATGCATTTCAAACTAAAGTGTCCATGGACAGAGGAAGAGGCAAAGTTTTTCATGGACATGGTCAAGGATGTGTGTTATAACCCTAAATTGCACCACACATGCTTACCTGGCATCAGGCCAACTCATATCCTTTCATTGCCAAAACATCTGTTGAGAAACTCTTTGGAAATCCTCTTGTGTCAAGGCCCACGTGCCCTAACCCATTACTGCACGCGTGTGCATGCTGGTAGGCCCACTAAATCCCGCGTGTACCTAACAAAGCACAAAAAAAAGGAAAGTTGCCAATGGAACAAAAAGATATGGGTCAGTTAACTGAAACTCCCAGCCATGCATGGCCGAGGGTTCATCCAAAACCCTAGCTCCTTCTAGCCTATAAAAGAAGGGGTAGGGGTACCATTTTAAGGAGGAAAAAATATAGCAAAGAAACTCTGCCCATTTGTGTAATCCATTGTCCCAACCCTTTAGCCTTTCCTCATGCCAAAGGAGATTTAACGCAAAGCAGTAGGAGGACAAATGAAGAGGAGCCCAGGATCAGTATCAAGGAGCGGTGGCCGGTCTCGACTTTGATTGTAAGTTGATTCATTTTTAAAATAATAAAAGAATACTTTTCTCGTCCCAATGCATGAGTTATCGATGGTTTGTTTAATTTATGCTTAATATCTAACCCTCTAGTAGAGAAGTACCATGAATGCATAGTTGTTTGTCTTGGTTGTAGGTTATCTTTGGAAGGAGCAGCGCAAGCAAGTGGTCAAAGAGCAACGAAGGATCTACATTGAATGTCGGTAACAAGGTTAGTAGTCATTCTCCATGTATGTACTGTGAATGAGGGGTTTAAGTTTTGGGTGGTAGGTTAAGAAGTAATTTCTTTACGATCAAAATCTGCATGCAAGTTTGACCCTAGTTTGCTAGTCCGTAGGGTATTTTTCCCAACAACAGAATTGGTGACCATACTGGGGATAATACTCTTTAGGGTTTCTGGATTTCTTTAAAGTTTTTGGGTAGTTGAAAGAATAGGTGTTATGTTTTTCTTTGCCTGTATTTTTCTGTTAGGTCTGAGCTAGCAGGGAGCTTGGTTTTTCATACCAGTTTTCCCTGACTTTTTCTTGATGGTAGTTTTCGAGACACATAGAGGTACACATGTCCTGCATAAGGCCTGCACGTGTGTACCCGCGCCCTATCCTCTTACAGCCCGCGTGTTAATGCTAGTTGTAGGGATAACAATAGCATGTAGGAGTTTAGAGACCTTTAGAGGCAGTCCACCTCTTCCCTGTCAGAATTATACATTCTCAGGGGGTTTTCTGGAATCATGTCTGAGTCTTGCTGGTTCACAGTCCTATTTCAGATTGTTTTTTTCACTTTGTTATTCCTTGCATTGGTTTTTTTTCTTTTCTGTTAGAAAAATCATCCAAGCCTTCAAGGGACCCTGGTTAGCAATACCAGAGGCCTCTTCCTGAGCTAGACTACCTGTTTTCATTTTTATCTTAGAAGTATACATACACACAGCCTGTACAAGGTCAGCCCGCGTGTACACGCTTCCTGTTTCAGCTTAGCACGTGTTTGCACGCGTGCTGTTTTAGTGACAGTAGTGTGCTTGATAGGCTACTTTTTAATCAGGGTGGGGCAGTCATCCCCTCCTTTGATGAGAAGTATTCCTCTCAGGTGTTTGAGTCTAGGGTTGAACAGTCAGTAGGTTAGGTCATCTTACCTGTAGCCTGCTTTTTCTCAGTTGATTGTTGACAGAAAATATAAAAGAAAAAAAAAAGTTTTATGGTTTTTAGACAAGCGTAAGAGTCTTTCTTTTCTTGATTTCCATTGTGTGTCTTTACTCTGATTCTTTGTGATCTTCATTTTAAGCCATAATTTTTTTTTCTTGGTTTTGTGCTTGTTGGTATTTTCCCTTTGTTGCTTTATTTTCACTTAAAAAAAAAAAATCTCTTTTCATTTTCTTCTTTGTTTGTAGAGTGTGTTTCTGCATCATTAGCTAGGAAGAAGTCTTTTGTTTTGTAAGTTTTTGCAGTTCATTTAGAGCATAAGTAGCTCGTATTCGAGCGAAATTTCTTTATGATTGTTGCATAAAATCTTAGAAAAATTGAAAAGGAAAAGAAATCTTTCTTTGTGAAAAGTTCTTGAGATTTTTCATTTAGTACAAGTCTTTTGTTTCCATCTTTTTTCATTCGTTTTTGCCTTCGTATTTACACATCATCAGTTTCACCTTCATACCCCATGACGTAAGAAAACCCATAAAATAAATGCTAATTTAAAATCTATTAGACTTTTGGTTTGTAGGGTTCACAAACTAGTTCAGGACTAGGGCCTTGGATTAGGTTGGAGAGGAAACTCTCCAAGGCCATTTAAAACCAAACATTGGAGTCTGTGATAGGGAGTGTCTAAGTATAGTTTCATGGAAGTTATCTGGGACCCCCCTCTAACATAGGGGATAAACGCAAGGTCGCGTGCGGAAAGGTAGTGGAGATAACCACTCCAAAGCCGGACCAATCGTAGTGGAGAACACATATCAAGGGCTTGTTTTGGGATTCCGTCGTTTGCATTTGCCATGGGGCTTCATGGGTCTCGAATCCATTCAAGGTCCTCAGTTGTCTTCCAGACCATTTGCTCTCGATACCCTTGATAGGTTTTGGGCTTGATACCCTACTCATTGTGGTCTACCAAACTTTCAACTGTACCCACCTGGTGACTGTTCGCATGCTGGCAACCTAGTTGCCAATCTTTTTAGGGACATACACAGGTGACTGCAGGGGCATACTGCAGTACCTAGGACAGACATCGGACCACACTTTGTAGAGTATACCTAGAGGGTGCTTCCATGTTTGACTTGCACTTGCACCGGTAAGTTGCTCTAGTGTTGGTTGTTGTAACTGTTCTTCCAAATAATTTAGTGATTGCTTGTCTTATCTCTTGGGGGCTTCTTTTTTAGTGTGTGTTACTATTTGAACATGTAGAATACCTTAGTGTGTCTTGGATCTTCTTACATAGTGGAGTATCCTGAGCTCCGCCGGTCATGAAGGCTTTTGGGCCTGCCGTCGGTTATACTGGAGCCACCCCCGCCACCATTAAGGCGGAAGCTAGACCAACAAGGGTCTTTCGAAGTGACCGGGTTACAAACCATTGTGTCCGAACAACTCCCGGAGGAATCAACCACAAATCTTGGCTCGGTTGAAACCCCAACCACTGATACTTGGCCATAGGTGATTGTACCAATCCAATTTTATGAACACCTATCAGTGCCTCACACAGTTATGGAAACAAACGTTGTTACTTCTTCTGGGAATTCTTCCATTCCCACCACAGTTGCTACCACAGGAGAATCATCTCCTAACTTACCATCATCGGTCTGAGCCATCATGGACTCAACCACAACTACATCGCACAGTGGACCAACCCCGTCTATGGCGGCGACCACAACCCCCTTCACACCTAGTGCGATAGGCCCTCCGTTCTCATACGGTATGCCTAGTTCAGGTACAAGTCCTGCACTCACTTACTCCACTTTACAGACTTTGGGTCTAGGGGCAGGGAGCTCCAAAGCTCCTCTGCAAGGTCAACTTGGGGGCACACCTGTCCCTTTTAACACTTTTCCTTATGTCAGAGGTCATATTCCTCCTTCGTCCCCTTCGCTTGGTGGTCTGCATCAGCAGTCTGTCGGGCAGCCTGCACACACTAGTTTATTTGGAGCTGGGAGTCAAGAAACACCTGCGCATAGTATGTCGATAGGTTCGTCACCGTTTTTTTGGAATGGGACGTTTGGTAACAACACTTTCGCATCCACTGCTTTCCCATCTTGGGGCACTCCCATTTTTGGACAGTCTACTCCAGCACAGGGTACTATTCCTATGCCAGAGGCACATATAGCAGGATCTTGGAACTCAGGACAAGGATCCGTTCCCTCCTTTGGAATGTCGTTCTGGGGTAATTCTTTCCGCAATCAATGGAACCCTGGACAGACTACTATGCCTCTCCCATCAGGACTGGCATGGGGTAATCCTTCCCAAAGTCCTTCAAACACAATGCATGCCCAACATCCTATGTCCTTTATGGGAAATCAGCCAATGATGTTTCCACAGATGCAAAATATTTATGCTGGTCAGGGCCATGGTTTCTACCAGAACCCAGGCCAGTAGCTAAACTTTTCCTGGCAACCTGGTGCCAGTCAAACTCCAGGACCCTTTTTCCTAGGTTATCAACAACAACCCAAACTATTGTTCCTGGCGACGTTACACTTGCCATATTTGACAAGGTTGTTAAATGATCCTATTTGTCACAATCCACATTGGCCTCCTATGCAAACGAAGTTGTATTCAAACATTCCAAAGTTCGAGGCCAAGCCTAACGAAGATCCAGGTGATCATTTGACTACCTTCCATATTTGGTGTTCATCTAAGTCATTGAAATATGACTGCATACAGCTGCGATTGTTTCAACGCACTCTTATCAGGAGTGCCGCGAAATGGTACATCGAGCTCAATCGCTCAAGATACTCTTCTTTTGGCGAACTGGTGATGGCCTTCCTTAACCATTTCCAGTTACTTGTGAGATACAACACTGGCACAGAGATGCGATGTTGGTACTAGTCCCACCAACATTCCTGCTTGAGTGGTTCCTTAAGTCTCTGGTCCCACAATTATCCAAAGACGTCGCAACTTCTAGGGTTTTCTCCGAAGAAGATGCCATCATGAGGGCTCAATAGTTTGAGATCATCTATTCTCAATCTGGTTTATTATACAACATCCTGCCAGATGCACCACGATCAATACTGGATAAAACTAAACAGAGAGTTGGACCACATGCTGATGGTATTGTTGGTTCAGTACAAACCAAGCCTGCTGAGCAATTGACAAAACAATTGCAACAGTTATCTATACAACACTCAGCGGCCAGCCAGACTACTGCTTTGGCTGCTCCTCCTACTTAAACGTCGGAAGTACACTCCGTGCACTCGACTAACCCAAAGGCCACCCAGCAGCGTGAAGGGAAGAAAAAACAACGAAAGAAGGGTAAGGGGGATAAAAAACCCACTGATAATACTGGCAGGGACACCACGAAAAAATGGAAGGTGAGGTATCCGTGCAACTTGTGTGCGGAAGACCACCCGACCCATCTTTGTTCTCGACTTGCAGAGGCCCAAAAGTTTGTCACACAGAAACAACAGGCAGTGTTGACTAACCCCTTTCAACATGGGAAAAATTTAACTCAAGCCTCTACAAGTGCCGAAGGGGGCGGCCAAGAAACCTGCCCTCCTCCAAACAATCCCTCATTCACGAATGTATATATGGTTAGGGGTAATGCTTTCATAATGACTAGAGCACACGACTATAATAAGCCAAGTGCTTCTGAGAAGGGTAAAGAAGATGAGCTCCCATATCCTCCTCTATAGATCGAGAAGACATTGGGAGAAACAATGACACACATTCCAAAGGGTGTATTGAAGAAAGCTTCTCACAACCCAAACACAAGGGCCACCCAGAATGACTCTGTGGTGGAGGATTTATCGCAAACCCCTTGTGTGATGTCTGATTTGGAGGTCCTCCAAAGCTTCCCTACTCAGAGGAAATCCTTGTTAACTTCTTTGGGCTCTACTGAGACTTGTAATCTGGGTACCATCATGTTGGATACAACCGACTTAAAACCTCATATGCCTTACCATGTAGCGTTTCAGATAGTAGTGGCTCATCCCACGAAAACTTTTACATGGAATATCTTTCGCACGGTGGTCGACGAGGGATCCTCGACATGCATTATGTCATTAGCATGTTGGAAGGCCATCGGCCATCCCGCTTTGTCTCCATCACCTACTCTCCTCATTGCTTTCAACGGTCATTCTTTCCGTCCACATGGCATCGTTCCTTCTTTCCCTGTGCAGTTAGGAGGAAAAACCGTGTGTGTCGAAGTAGAGGTAGTCGATGCTCCCCTCGACTATAATCTCTTATTAGGACGGAGTTGGACTTATGCTATGCAAACTGTGGTTGCTATAGTTTTCCGAGTCTTGTTTTTTCCACATGAGGGTCGGATAGTGACCATCGATCAATTGTCCTTCTCTAGACCTGACCCAGCTTTGGGGGCATCCACGATCCCCATGATTGATAATCCTCAACCAGGTGTTGTTAACGTAGGATTTGGTTTGTGCCTATCTTTGATGGGTACCTTCGATTACCCACCTCCTCACGATGACGTCAAATTTATATCTAATCACCATAAGCCTGAGATTTTTCAAGTTTCGTCGTTCCGCACAACTTACTTTGAGGATCCTTGGATTCTTCATTCCCCATCAGCCATGATGGATGAGACAGGGCACTCTGGCATGTCCATGCCCTTGTCGGCCGCTGAAGTCGCATACTCTTTAGTCCAGCAAGCTTCAGCTAACCCCGATCCAACTCCTGCACAAGAGTTAGATCCACTTCTAGAGCCTATTTGGGCTCAGGGTTCTCTTGCTAACATCGATTCATTAGTCTTAGTCTTGCCTTCTGATGAAGCAGTAATCGAAGCAATGACTAGTCCGGACAAAACTTGGGAAGATCTTCATCACAGATCATACTTTCTCCCCGAGTTAAGCCGAATCGAAGCCAGAGAATTCACTGTTACCATGATAGGAGATCAGCCATGTCCTATTAACCTCTTAGCTACATAGGAAATTTATGTTGAGGGCAATATGGCAACTATCGCTAAAACCATACCCATCAACATCTCCCAAAACCATGGCATCGTGGAGAATGTCTTCGTCGGAGCAGATTGTTCCCCCAAAGAGATTCAAATTTACACGGATCTTTTCAAAGAATTCTGCGATGTTTTTGCCTGGTCTTATGAGGAAATGCCAGGTATCGATCCAAAAATAGCTGAACATGAAATCACAACATATCCTGATGCCAAGCCTATTCAACAAAAACTTCCTCCAGTAAATCCTAAGAAAGTAGTAGCCATCAAGATTGAGGTCGATAAATTGCTCAAGGAAGGTTTCATTTATCCTATTCATTTGACTCAATGGGTGTCAAACCCCGTGCCGGTCAATAAAAAACAAGGCACGATTCGTGTATGTACCGATTTCCGTGATTTGAACAAGGCATGTCCCAAAGATAATTTTCCAACACCATTCATCGACCATATCATTGATGAATGTGCAGGTTGTGAATCCTTTTTGTTCATGGATGGTTTTTCAGGATATAATCAAATCCAAATCAAACCTAAAGACCAACACAAAACGACATTTATTTGTCCGTGGGGTACATTTGCATATCGTAAGATGCCTTTTGGCCTTAAAAATCCAGGAGCCACTTTCTAGCGGGCCATGTCTTTTGCGTTTCATGACCTCAAGCATATAGTCGAAGCCTATTTAGATGATTTAGCATCACGCTCTCGCAAGCAAACAGATCATCCCACGCACCTTCGACTAATCTTCGAACGCTATCGCTACTTCAGGATTTGCTTGAATCCAAACAAGTGCATCTTCTACGTAACATCAGGACATTTGTTAGGTTTCATCATGTCAATAACAGGGATCATGGTCGATCCTCTTAAGGTGGAGGCAATAACCCAGTTCCCCCCCCCCCACGCACAATCTTACAACTTCAAAGTATACAAGGGAAGACGAACTTCTTACAACGCTTCATCGCCAACTATGCCGAAATCACCAAGGGATTTATGCATTTACTAAAGAAAGATGTTCCCTTTTTCTCAGACGAAGCCACTCAATGCTCTTTTGACACATTAAAACAAGCCCTCACAACCACACCTCTGCTACGACCACCTAATTATAACAAAGATTTCTTATTATATCTAGCTGCCGCAGAGTCAACCATAGGCATGGTTTTAGTTCAGGAAGATGATTCATTTTCAGAATACGTGATCTATTACCTGAGCCGAGGCCTCGTAGGACCGAAACTTAATTATTCCCATCTCGAAAAACTTGTGTTGGCAACCGTTCATGTTGTTCAACGGTTCCGTCGCTATGTTCTATTTTGCAAGACCACCGTCGCTGCTGTCGTGAATCCATTCCAGTACATGTTGACACGACGAGTTATGGGCCGAAAAATCAGTAGGTGGATGGTCATCCTCCAATAATTTGACTTATACTTCATTTCATCCAAGTCCAAGAAGTCATTGGTCTTTGCAGAACTTATTTCGAAACTTCCGGTTGAGTCAGGTGACGTTGTGCCTGAGGAATTGCCTATCCGGGGGGATATGTTTTTGATTGAATCTTTAGACCCCTGGTACAGAGATATACTTATCTATCTCCAGACTTTGAAGTGACCCACCTCTGCTTCTCGTGACGAGCGTCAGCGGATATGCCATCAGGATAAGAATTATCTCATACTCGATGATACGTTGTATCGGAGAGGTGTAGACTGCATCTTGCATCAATGTTTCACTCATGAGGAGGCCATCATAGTGCTCAACGATTGCCATACTGGAGCGTGTGGCAGTCATTTATCTGGGTTGGCAATAGCCCAAAAGATTTTACGAGCAGGTTACTTTTGGCCCACACTTATCAAATATTGTATCGAATCGGTCAAGAAGTGCCATCAGTGCCAAATCTTTTCTTGGAAGATGAGGGCACATCCCTCTCCTATGTTTCCTGTCATCACAGTTGGTCCCTTCACTAAGTGGGGGATTGATTACACTACATGGAACCCCCCGTCAGTAAGGGGGCACTGCTATATCATCGTAGTTGTTGACTACATTACTAAGTGGGTCAAGGTTATGCCAATGTTTAAAGATGATGGAGAGACTGCAACTCTCTTCTTATTCAATCAAATCATAGCAAGGTTTGGCGTCCCGAGAGATATTGTCACTGACCATGGCAGTCACATTCAAAACCAAATGATGACCGAATTAACATCAAAGCTTGGGTTATGGTAGGAACACTCATCACCTTACTACCCCCAAGCCAATGGGTAGGTGGAAGCTGTAAACAAAACTCTTAAGACGATTCTACAACGAACTATCAACTCAGCCAAGTCAAATTGGCATTTGATGTTATACACGACATTATGGGCTTACCGAACATGTGTTAAGACTGCAACCGGTTTCTCAACTTTTCAACTCGTTTACGGGATGGAGGCAGTCTTTCCCATAGAATGTAAAGTCCCATCTCTGAAATTGGCAGTACAGTTATTTCCAGACACTTCTCCACTTGAAGAATGGTTAGTACACCTTGAGTAGCTTGATGAGCAGCGTCGTGACATGGCCCTAGCCAACGAGGCTCATAAACATAAGGTCAAGTATCAATATGATAGGTTCGTTCGTCCTCGGATTTTTTCTGAGGGTGACCTTGTCCTGGTCTATGACCAAGACAAGGACCCCCTGGGGGCAGGAAATTTTAAACCCATGTGGTTCAGACCCTTCATTGTAAAGGAGGTATTAAAAAAGGGCACTTATCGTTCGGTTGATTTTGAAGGGAATGCATTGGCGGAGTCTAGAAATGGGCTCTACCTCAAGAAGTATTACTCATAGATAGGTCACTGTGGGTAACTTTTTGTAACATATGTATAGTCTTTGTACTATTAGTTTTTTATGTTTCTTTTAAAAGTGTTATGGACGTGTCATTGATGTTATCTTCCGTCAATATGGAATATGTCAAGTGAGTTCGAGGTGTTCGTAGGGTATGCGGACGGTGCTAGTCAACACACGTGGAGGCTTGCCTCCGCAGCTTGGGTAATCTTTACACCACAGGGTCAGTTGTTATCTTCTGGAGGTATATGCTTAGGTGACACCAAAAATAATGTCACCGAGTATAGTGCAGCTATTGAGTTGCTTCGTGACGCCTTGTCATTGGGTATCTCTCATCTTCGGGTCTATCTCGATGCTCAACTGGTTGTGTCGTAGCTAAACAGAATATACCGGGTTCAGGGTCCAACTTTACACCAATGATTCCTTAGGGTACGTCTCTTAGAATGCAACTTTGATTATATTACATATTTTCATGTTCCTAGGAGATTAAACCAAATTATAGATACTCTAGCTAATCAAATTTTAGATTGGCATCTTGCCTAGATATAAAAAGATCATGGACATAAACATGTAAATACATTTTTGCACACATAATCCATAAGACACAAAAAAGATAAAAACCATATATAAACATCATAAAATCACTAGAGTACATAGATGGACACAAGCGCCTAAAAAATGGGAATAGTAATGAGTCACCGGGCTTATGCCCTCAAAAAATATATTCAACAAGGTGCCCGTGGCACATAAAAAGTCTAAATTTTGTTCAGGGCCTATGGGCCCTGTTATAATCATCTACAACACGAGCTAAATGCCTAAACAAACGGACCCATGTCCGAGGTGCCCCCACAACATGAGGCTGCATGGATGGCAGCAGGTCCTCTATCTCTGCCATCGGGACTGTGTGAGTGAGCGCAGTAAATTTCCGCTCAATTTTTCTAAGGACCCTCTCGGCCTCTCCTGCTGGGAGGTTCCCTAATACTACTGCTCCCCCAGCGATAGAAGCTGCGGCTTTCGGCAGTGGGAAATGCCTATTCTGTGCACAGTCGACAGGTCGCACGGGTCCCACATCTGCATGCAATAAACGTTTACCCATCAAATACTTTGGCATACAAAAAATGATATATATAACAAAAAGACATAAAAATTACATATGAAAACAAGAACACTACAAAGGAGGAGACTTACCCATCTCCCCTCTCTCCTCACCAGGAGGCACGGGTATCTCTGGATCTCTAGAGAAGTCTATCCTTGCATACGGGTAGTCCTCGATAGTCGGGATCTGTCGTGACAGCCAAGCAAAAAAGTCGTCATCGAAGGCCTCAACGGTCCTTCCACCACCCTGTCGCGGTAGTAACACTTCCCATCTACACACTACAGGGAAAGAGGCCAGATGTCCTCATACTACAACCCAAGGACTGAAACACGGAACTCTCTCGAAAAAGAATGAACACAAGATAGTCCAGAACCTGAAGTTACTCTGTGTCCACTGTCGACAATCTGTCAATTGCCTCTTCATACACTCCAGTAGTGTGGTACTCCAATAAAAAAATTGTGCATTCATGCACTGGATAGCACAGTTCATCTGTGCGCGCGAAGCCTGATGCACGGCTACTGAGCGAGTAATCCGCCCAATAAGTAACAAGATAGTCTATAGTGCTAAGTTGGTAATCTTACTAATGGGTACTTGGGAACCTGTATGTCCGGTCCCAACCTCACAGTACTCAGCTATCAACTCCTAGATCTTGCTCAGCCCCACAGGAAAAGTCTGCAAGTTGACTGGTTCCCCTCTCCTTAAGAGGCCAGTTAGAAAGTAAATGTCCTCGGTGGTGGGCACCAATGATTGCCCCTCTAGCATAAAGGCCTCTGCATCAGGATGCCAGTAATCAATCAAGGTGTTCAGTAGCCTTGGTTGTGCGTGAAAACAGACATAAAAAGAATTTGATAAAACCACATTGCATTAACACGGCCACAACATTCGGATCTGCAACAACCAACTCACCGATTACCTCGTGCTCCCTTTCCCTCCACTGGACATACATCCTGCCAACACAACAAGGTAAAGGAAGGTCAATACTTCTTTTAATTTTCTTTTCCATCAATCGGGGGGGGGGGGGGGGGGGGGG
>ML777598.1:1000577-1020008 GCA_009831015.1 Picea engelmannii | reverse complement strand
CGTGTACACGCGTGCAGACTTTACTCTGCACGCGTGTACCTAGGGCCGACCTTTTTAAGGTCGACGCCCACCCAAAAAATAACTTAAATGACTAAAATAAAGTATTTACTAGCTAGATAAGGGAGTTTGTACTTACTTGGTCCAAGCAGAAGTTTGTTTCGTCCACTGTAGCTCCCGGAATCACAATCTTTGGCAAAGGGGGTCTTTTGGCTCCAGAGTCAATTTCCAAATCAGCAATGGTGATAATGAGCTTCCAGCTTCTATTTATAGACTTTTGGGCCTCTTTTTGTCATTTTTTTGGCCCCCCTTATCAGTTTCTTTATATCAAAAACCATTTAGAGTGATCCAGGAGTTATATGGGAGGGATTTGATCAGGTTTTAGGACAAATTTTTTATTTATTTTTATTTAATTTTTTTGAGTTTCGAAAAAATATTGACGGTCCATAAATTTTATTTTTTTTTTCAAAAATCAACTTGAGCATATAGGTTAGGATACTACCCCAACTTTTTCATCTCGTTGCCTTTTTCTTATGCTATAGGATCGATCCCATCAGGTTGTGACACGGAACCGTCATATCTGCTCTAGAAGTGTCGCGACTTGGTGGTAGAGCTTACCAGAACATGGATGCCCTAGGTAGGTCCTGGTTGCATTATGGTGTCCATGTCGTTTCTAAAAACACAGTAGGCTCAGGAGTCCATATAGTCTTTCCTGAATATGAGTTTGAGCCTCATTTGCATGAGTCTTTTTCACTCTTTGTCTTACCCTAAGGACTCCCAAAAAATAACGGGTCTCCTTTTAAGCCCTTTTCAGACCCTTTAAAAATGAAAAGATTGTCGAGCGATCTTGTGACCTTTCACGCTCATTAAACTGAAATTTGAAGTCACGTCTGTCCGGCGGCAGTTTACGCCTTTTTTGGTCCGGACAGTCAACTGTACGAACAAAGGTATACTCTATCGAATTCCCATTCTTTAGAAGAGTATTCTCAGGTATAATTTTATTCCTTTTTCAGGCCTGAGGGACTAAATTTACGAAAAAGAAACCCCCACGGAGTCCATAGTTAAGATCTTTTCAAACTCCCTAAAATTGAAAAGATCGTCGAGTGATCTTATTCTTTCACACTCGTTAAATTGGTCCAGAAGAATATTCCTGATGGAGTCCATAGTTAAGTTTTTTTCAGACTCCTTAAAAGTGAAAAAATAGCCGAGTGATCTTGTCCTTAAAATGGTTTTGAATTGATGTCTAATCGGTGCTAGTTTATCCCTTTTTCAAACCGACTAAACTATTGTCGAAAAAGGTACCCCAACGGAGTCTCCTTTTATGCTTTTTCAGACTCTCTAAAAATGAAAAACCACTGAGCTTACCTTCTCTGGGCTCGTTAAACTTACATCAAAGGGCGTTACCATTGTGTGTTCTATCAACCGCATTTGCATACCTTATCCATCAGCCTTGTGACGGTTAGCTTCTGTGTCTTAACACCTTTGGCCACATGAGGATTTTTCCCGAGTATCATTTTACCAGAACATCAGTCTTGTCCTTGTGCCTCAAGCTTGTATGTTTGAAGTACTCGTTCCTCCATTGTAACATAATATCCCTTTATTCTTTTTCAAAAATTATCAAAAAGAACAAAAAAATCAAATATACCCCAAAAAGAGGATGGGAAAAGTATTTTCTTTGTTGGAAGCATAATGAGTCGCCCTTGGATAAAGCACATCTGTTCGTTTGATCATCAGACTATGGGATGTAGTACAACCTTAAGAAGCTTTTCTCGCTATATAGAGTTGTGTCCTCCACCGTTTGGTTACTCTTCCAAACATATGGAGAGTTTGCATTGCCTCCTGCTTCGTAGACTTATGCTTAACATATATGTTGCCTAAGTCTTATCACTTGTCATGTTGTTGTCCAAGGGAAGTTTGTCACTAAGCCTGACTCGGCCCCTTTGCAATATGTCTCTTGTCCGCATACCCGGCCATCCTGAACATCCAATCAAGTCCTTGTTCGAAATCACTGAAGCCTTCAGTCCAATCATCAATATTATCAAGTCCATAACCGACACACTGTCAAAGACCTCTGGGTAGTACAGTCGTACACTCATATTACACTCCTACCCGAGTTTTAGAAGATTTTGAGTTTGTTTCTCGAGCTCTGAAGTATAGCCATCAGGCCAAATCAGCTTCTGGAAGATGGGTACTCTATATGTATATCTTTATGATTTCGAGATGTAGCTCTGTTGTCTATTATTCGTGGCTACTCTTTATAGTTATTTGACATGGATCTACAGTGTATTTGATTGGTAGCCATGGTTCTATTTTATTCCGAGCATGGGTATGCCCACCTCAGTGAGACATTTGTTATTTTACAGATGGCACCTCCTGGTTCCTTATCCTTGGGCTCACTCATTGAGCACATCAGTAAAGATTGGTAAAAGATTGGTAATGTATTTCGGCCATCAGATGGTCTTCTGAGCTCACACATTAGGGGGCATCTGTTATAACCCTAAATTGCACCACACATGCTTACCTGGCACCAGGCCAACTCATATCCCTTCATTGCCAAAACATTTGTTGAACAACTCTTTGGAAATCCTTTTGTGTCAAGGCCCACGTGCCCTAACCCATTACTGCACGCATGTGCACGCTGGCAGGCCCACTACAGCCCGTGTGTACCTAACAAAGAACACAAAAAAGGAAAGTTGTCGATGGAACAAAAAGCTATGGGTCAGTTAACTGAAACTCCCAGCCATGCATGGCCGAGGCCTCATCCAAAACCCTAGCTCCTTCTAGACTATAAAAGAAGGGGTAGGGGTACCATTTAAAGGAGGAAAAAATATAGCGTAGAAACTCTGCCCATTTGTGTAATCCATTGTCCCAACCCTTTATCCGTTCCTCATGCCAAAGGAGATTTAACGCAGAGAAGTTGGAGGACAAACAAAGAGGAACCCAGGATCAGGATCAAGGAGCGGTGGCCGGTCTCAACTTTGATTGTAAGTTGATTCATTTTTCAAATAATAAAATAATACTTTTTCCATCCCAATGCATGAGTTATCTATGGTTTGTTTAATTTATGCTTAATTTCTAACCCTCTAGTAGAGAAGTAGCATGCATTCATAGTTGTTTGTCTTGGTTGCAGGTTATCTTTGGAAGGAGCAGCGCAAGCAAGTGGTCAAAGTGCAATGGAGGATCTACATCGAATGCCAGTAACAAGGTTAGTAGTCATTCTCCATGCATGTACTGTGAATGAGGGGTTTAAGTTTTGGGTGGTAGGTTAAAAAGTAATTTCTTTACGGTCAAAATCTGCATGCAAGTCTGACCCTAGTTTGCTAGCCCGTAGGGTGTTTTTCCCAACAACAATGTGGTAGAGGACGTTCTCAAACAAGAGATAAACCTGAACAAACAAAAAACAAGTCAGAGTAGTCAAGATCGTATTCACACGATCATGGTCAGAGATGAACAAGTAAATCAGAAATTCAATGTCGTTATTGTAAAAAGTTGGGTCATCATATATCTAAATGTCGTAAGTTGCAGTATAGAAATAAAGCTAATGTCACAGAAAGTGAAACATCTTATACTCTCTTTCTTTTATGTCAAGTATCTCAGCAAATTCTTGACAAAGATGTTTGGTTGCTAGATAGTGGATGTAGCAATCATATGACTGGTCACAATGATTTACTTTCTAATCTTGATACATCTCTTATTACTACAATTAGTTTGGGTGATGATCATGCGATCAAAGCCTCAGGAAAAGGTGTTGTGCTAGTTTTAACAAAGCAAGGTGAAGTGAAAAATATTCTTGATGTTTAGTATGTACCAAATATCAAACACAATTTGTTGAGTGTAGGGAAATTAATGGTGCATGGTTATGATGTCAATTTCCACAACAACATTTGCGCAATTCTTAATCAAACTAAAAGACTTGATGCAAAAATATCTATGACAAAGAACAGATTGTTTCCCTTAGAAATGATAAGTGGGAAGATTTATGCATGTAATATTTTTAATGTGACTGAAACTGAGTTACGGCATTATCGTTATAGTCATTTACCAGTCAAAAGTATGAGTTTTTACAAAGACAATCTATGGTGACAAGATTGCCTCCTTCAATTAATGAGATTCCTTCTTGTGAAAGTTGCATAGTAGGAAAACACCAGCGAGATAGTTTTCCATCATCCTCTTATAGAGCCAAAGAGTACTTAGAGTTAGTTCACACAAACTTATGTGGACCTATGCAAAATCAGTCGATCGGTGGATTTTTTTTTTTTTGACATTTATTGATGATTGTAGCAGGAAAGCTTGGGTTTACTTTCTCAAACACAAATCTGAGACTTTCACTCGATTCAAAGAATTCAAGGTTGAGGCAAAGAAACAAAGTGGCAGATTTGTCAAATTTTTGAGATATGATGGAGGAGGTGAATATGACTCAAGAGAGTTTGTTGATTTTTGTAAACATCATGGTATTAAAAAGCAAATGACTAGCAGATATACTCCACAACAAAATGGAGTGGTAGAAAGAAAGAATCGCACCATCATGAACATGGCTAGGAGTTTACTTACAGAAATAAAAATGACCAAATATTACTGAGTTGAAGCATTTGCATGTTCAATTTACATACTTAACAGATCACCAAATTCCAGTGTTCAAGGTAAAGTACCTGAAGAAAAATGGAGTGGATCTAAGGTAAATGTTTCTCATTTCAAAAACTTTGTTTGTGTTGCTTTTGCTCATGTTTCCGGAGAGCTAAGAAAGAAGCTTGATGATAGAAGTGAGAAGAACATTTTTATTGTCTATAGTGAACAGTCGAAAGCATATAGATTATACAATCTTGTTACTAAGAAATTTCTATTAAGTAGAGATGTTAAATTTATGGAAGATAAATCATGGGATGAAATGGAAAACAATACTTCTCACAATCCTTCTCTTGAGTTAGATGAACATCAAGAACCTACAAAGTTAGATGAACATGAAGAATCAATAACACGTCTTACAAGATTGCAAGTTCAAAACGAAAGTAGTTCTTCGTCTCATAATGATTCTTCATCTCATAGTGCTTTAGATTCTGATCATAATCATCAAAGAATGAGAAGTTTGTGTGATATACATGACCAAGATGATAATGTAGTACAATTTGCATTTTTCTCATCTCAACCTACTTGTTTTGATGAAGTTGTAAAGTAAAAAGAATGGGTAGATGCAATGAATAATGAAATAGAAGCTATTGAAAGAAACAATACATGGGATTTAGTTGATCTACCTGCATACAAAAATGTCATAAGTGTCAAATGGGTTTATAAAACTAAACGAAATGAAAAATGTGAGATTGAGAAACACAAATCAAGGTTACTTTCCAAAGGTTTTTCACAGCAACCTGGCATTGATTATGGTGAAATTTTTGCACTTGTAACAAGATTGGATATTGTTCGATTTGTTTTGGCCATTGCAGGACAAAATAAGTGGCCTATTTATCAAATGGATGTCAAGTCCGCCTTCTTGAATGGAGTGTTAAATAAAGAAGTGTATGTTCATCAACCACCTAGATTTGAAGTTAAAACACAAGAGCATCAAGTGTACAAATTAAAGAAAACCTTGTATGGTTTGAAGAAAGCTCCACGAGCTTGGTATAGTAGAATTCATCATTATTTACTCAAAGATGGTTTCAGTATGAGCGAAAATGAGCCTACATTGTATATCAAGGTAAATCAACAGGGTAATATTCTCATCCTATGTCTTTATGTTGACGACATGATCTACACAGGGAACATGATGTTAGATGCATTTAGATTAGCCATGAAAAATGACTTTGAAATGACAGATCTTGAATTAATGAAGTATTTCTTAGGCATTGAAGTAGACCAATCTAATCATGGTATATTTATTAGTCAACATAAATATGTTGTTGATGTTTTGAAAAAAATTAAGATGGAAAAGTGTAAGCCTTCTGACACTCCTATTGTTGTTGGCACTAAATTAAGCAAGGAAGAATTGGGATCAGTAATAAGTTCCACATTGTATAAACAACTTGTTGGTAGTCTTATGTATCTTACTACTACAAGACCTGACATAACATATGTAACAAGTTACATTTCCAGGTTTATGGAATCTCCTAAGTATTCTCATTGGAAAAATGGCAAGAGGATCTTAAGATACATTGCAGGTACAACCACTTATGGTTTGTGGTACACAGCTTCAGCAGACAGTATGCTTACAGGTTATACCGACGGTGATTATGAAGGAAGTATTGATGACATAAAAAACACTTCAGGCTATGCTTTTCTTTTTGGAAAGAATTTGATTTCATGGGCATCTAAGAAGCATCCCATAGTTTCTATCTCTTCTACAGAAGAAGAATATGTAGCGGCAAAAATAGCAGCATTTCATGCAGTTTGGCTTAAAAGGATTTTGATGGATTTTGGATATACGACAAAAGAACCTATTTTGATTTTTTGTGACACTAACTCTGTCATTTCCTTGTCAAAGAATAATGTGTTTCATTAGAAAAGAAAACACATTGATACTTGATTTCACTTCATTCATGAACTTGTCAAAAATGGTGACATTTTTCTCAAATTTTGTGGTTCTAAAGCTCAGCTAGTTGATATCTTCACTAAACCTTTGGGAAGAGATGTTTTCCAGCTTCAACGTCAAAGTTTAGGCATTATTAATAATGTAATCCTTGTGATTAAGAGGAATTGTTAAGAGTTGTAATACCGTGTTTTAAATTAGTTAGTAAAACAGTTAGTTTACAGTTACTCTCGTTCAGAAATGGTATAATTGTCTTTTGTTAGTATTTATTTAGTTCAATATGAAGTCAATCAACCAATGTTCATTTTCCAACATTTTTTGGTATTCTTCCTTTATTTCTGTTTACTCTTCCTTTATTTTTGTGCACCATCCACCGTCATTATTGGGAAGAGCATTGTTTGGCGAGCAGAAGTTGGTGGCTGTGACCATGCCAATCTCTGGTAGACACCATTGGGGATCGTCATTGCATTGCATTTCATAGTAGGCTCCATAGCTGAGGCCATCATTGAAAAGCGCAGTGCTCAAAGTAGCAGTGTTGGTTCCATAGCCTTGGCTGTAAATATTACGGTACCCACATGCCCCTCCTACACCATTTTCACAACCACAAATTCAGGGTCCAAACAACCAAAGGAGATCCTAGTTCATAAAAAACTACATTATATATGAAATATAGCAAAAGATATAAAGTTATCAAACTTTACCCATGGTCCCAGAAGCATCTCTGCCATCGTAAAAAGTGGCATGAGATGACTCTCAACCCCCGTATCCATGAGCTCCAATTAATAACTAGATGAATGTTAGCAATAAGGCTAATGCAATGCTCTTTACCAGTTCCACCGATCTCATGATTTTCATATTAAGCAACAATAAGAACCACCATGTGACTCTAAGTTAAAAGGGATAATCTGAGAATCAAGAAGATCTGAAGCAGAAAGGCGAAGAACTTGTTTGGCTGGATTTTCAATGAGGCTTGTGCTAAGTATAAATAGATGTTTCAGTGCTATATCCTTCCAACAATAGTAGAATTCAAAAATTTCCATATCTGAAGTAGTTTCATGGTACGTTGACGTTGGAACAAAATTGTCTGTTGTTCAGTAAGCAACACATGGGAAGTGCACACACATGTGTCTTCAATTGGTCCAATTAATTAATTGTCGATATTGATGCAAAGTGAGAATTATGAGGGGGGTAGCTACATGGGGATATTTGTCCAACCATGTGACACGGATAACTGCATTTATTCATTTAGCGATGTTTATCTAACCATGTGACGGGGATAACAACGTTTGTCCATTGAGTGATATTGACATGCATTTTATAGGCTATACCAAGATTTCTTGGAAATAATGGAGTAAGCGTCAGTTGTAAGCACCAGTTATAAGCTTCAGTTGTGAGAGTTAGTTGTAGGCGTGTTAAGAGTCAATTCATAGTTAAGAGTCTAGTTGTCTTTGGTTTGCATGTAACTGACTCGATAGATTATTTTCCTATATAAGGATGTAATCTGTCTTCATTGAATAATAGAGAAGTGAGCATAGCCTCACCGTGTGTTTGTTTCGCATATTTTATCTTGGTATCAGAGCCACGGGGAGAAGGCGTGGATAGCGTGAGAAAATTTTGAACAGATGCATGAGTTCTGTGAGTTGTATCCGTGAGGGCAGTGTGTAGTTGACAATCATGAAGTTCAAAATCGTGGTGCATGCGTGGGCTTTTGAGTGAGGTAGCGTAAGCGTGGAGATCTGGTGCGGTGAGCGTGGAGAAGAGCTGCGTGAGAGCAAGTCAAGGCTGGAGGGCCGATCCACCCCATTTCACGATTTGTATGCATGCATGAAGTTTTGAGCAAGAATCCCAATGGCGAATCTGTTGGCAGAGACCTACCTCAATGAAGCCAACAAGTTAGATGGCTCGAACTTCATTAACTGGAAATTCAAGATGCAGATGCTCATGGAGGGCTATGGTGTCTAGAACATTGCGAAGGGAACTGAACTAAAACTTTATGCAGCTTCCGTTGTGAAAGCAGCACAGATCCAAGATTGGGAGAAGCGCGAAAACAAGCCAAAGATATTGTTGCACATGTCAGTTAAAGATAGCATAATTCCACATATTAGAGACTCTACAACTTCTGCTACAACATGGACAACTCTTAAAGCATTGTATGAAACTAGAAACACAAATCCCATTTTGTTCCTGAAAGCTAAATTGCTAGGCATTAAAATGGATGGAAATGAATTTGTTAGTTCATTTTTGGGTCGTCTTAAAGAGGTGAAAGACAAGCTAGTAAATATAGGGGAAACTGTTTCCAACACTGATCTAGTGACTATTACCTTAAATGGTATGCTAGAAGATTATCATATGTTCATAAAAGGTCTTGCAGCAAGGGAGAAACCTCCTACGTTTGAAGAACTGATAGGTATTTTGCTGCAAGAAGAAGAGAGGCACGGGAATCTAAAGCCTCAGAGTAAAGATTTGGCACTGTGGTCAAATAATAGATTTGTGAGAGGGAGATCAGGAGTAAGAGGTAGAGGAGGCAGTTCATGGCAGAGAGGTGGTTCATGGAAGAGAGACAGTTCATCACAGAGAAAACAATCTCCAAATCAAGGTATGCAATCTGACAGGAATGAGTCTAACAGTTGTTTTTATTGTGGTCGACCTGGAAATATGGTTAAAGACTGTCATAAGAAGAAAAGTGATGAGGCTAGGAATAAACCTAGAAGACATCCAGGTCATTATGCAGAAAAATCTTCAAATCAAAATCTCAGATTATTTATTGCTAGTGATGATATTGATGAACCCCGAAATTTTGACTCATGGGATCTGAGGCTATTTGTGTCTAACGTTGCTTTATCTGTTGAAACGGATGATTCTGATGCCTAGTTTGTGGATTCTGGAGCATCAATACATATGACTTGTAATAAAAATTGGTATGCTAATTTTAAAGAAATAGACAATGGTGCCATCATATATCTTGGAGATGACCGTGCTCATTAGATTAAGGGATATGGAGACATTCTTGTGACATTGTCGAATGGTACTGTTCATCACATTCGCAATGTGGTGTATGTGCCAGGAATAAAGAAAAATTTGATCTCTATGTCCACCATTACATATCATAACTTGAAGTTTGAATTCTTCAAGAATTATTGCATAGTGAAGGATCTATTGGACCACTTCCAAACTGTTACAATGGGAGTCAGAGAAGGAGGTGTATACAAACTTGATGTTACCAGAAAAGCACATCATGCATTGACTTCTGCAACTATGCCAACAGAGATTCTTTGGCATCAAAGGTATGGACACATCAATCATTCTGATTTATTGTTATTACAGAAAAAGAATATGGTTGAAGGACTTCCCATGTTAAAGAATGAGAAGGTTGCTTGTGATGGATGTGCATTAGGAAAGATGCACAAAGATGAATTCCCCTCTAATCCTGATAAGAAAAAGAGAGATGTGTTAGATCTTGTGCATACTAATGTTTGTGGGACTATGCAGACTAGGTCTTTAGGAGGTGCATTTTACTTTCTTCTATTTATTGATGATTGGATGAGATACACATGGGTTTACTTCCTTAAATGAAAAAGTGATGTTTTTGAGTACTTTAAGGAATTTAGAACCATGGTGGAAAAGCAGACAGGAAAATCCATCAAAATCCTCCATTCAGATCAAGGGGGAGAGTATAAATCAGGGGACTTCAACAAATATTGTGAAGATAATGGAATAGTACAACAGTTTACAGTACCTCACACTCCACAGCAAAACGGAGTTGTTGAAAGAAAAAATAGAACTCTGGTAGAGTGTGCACGTAGTATGATGAAAGGTAAGAATCTCTCAAATGCATTTTGGGTTGAAACCATAAATATTGTAGTTTATTGAAAGAATAGAAGTCCAACAAGGTGTCTTGATAATGTTACTCCTTTCGAAGCCTTGAATGGTTCCAAACTTGTAGTTCATAATTTGAAAGTATTTGGGTGTAAGGATTTTTCTCATATTCCAAAGGAGAATAGGAGGAAATTGGATGCTAAATACATTAAATGTATTTCCATTGGGTACTATTCTGAATTTAAAGCATACAAACTGTTTGATCCTGCTACTCACAAAGTATTTGCAGGTAGAGATGTATTTTTCCATGAGCAGGAAGCAGGAGATCATGACGACAACAGTCATGAGGAATGGCAAAGACTTCTTGATGAAGGAGTTAAATAAGAGAAGCATCAACAGTAGCCCACACAACAATAGCCATCCTCGTAGTGACAAAATCCATCTCCGCAGTGACCGCAGCAGCAGCAGCAAGAAGGACTCAGTGATATGAACAATTCAAGCAGTCACAGGTCACCTAGAGGTGAAGACAGATATTCACAAAGTGGGGAGGAAGATAATCAGTTGAGAAGATCTTCAAGACAGATTTGGCTTCCTGAGAGGTATAAAGACTATGCCCTAATGAATAGCATTTCAAATGTCATAGAACCCATGAGTTTTGATGAAGCTAACGAACATGATGAATGGTGAAATGCAATGGAGGAAGAATATGAATCTATAATGAAAAACAATACTTGGGAATTGACTGAATTGCCTAAACATAAGAAACCCATTGGATGCAAATGGATATACAAGCCCAAGTTTAAATCAGATGGTAGTATAGATAAGTATAAGGCTAGACTGGCGGCAAAGGGGTATTCACAAACAGAAGGTATTGATTATGTTGAAACATTTGCACCAGTAGCTAAATTAAATACTATCATAATGTTAATTTCTTTAGCTACAAAGTACCATTGGAATCTGCATCAGTTAGATGTTAAATCTGCATTTTTGAATGGTGAGTTAAAGGAAGAGGTTTACCTTACTCAACCTGAAGGGTTTGTTGAAAAGGGGCAAGAACACTTAGTGTGTAAGTTAAAGAAAGAATTGTATGGACTAAAACAGGCACCTAGGTCATGGTATGAAAAGATAGACTATTTCTTTCTTGAACAGGGTTTTATGAGGAGCAAAAATGATCTAAATCTGTATACCAAATTTGATGAACAGGGGTATATAGTATTGATTTCATTATATGTTGATGATTTAATAATTACAGGAAATGCAAAGAAGTTAATTGATGAAATCAAGGAGCAGTGATAAAATCTAAACAAACATCTCACTTAAAAATAAATAAAAATCGATATTGAATTTTGTTACTTATAACTTTTTTTCATCCAAAATTTGTTGGATATGGGGCAAGACCCGAGGGCCCATTTCTCCACATTATTAGATTTGGAAAATTCATCATTAGATTTGGTAACAGACATGTAGCACCCCCACTATACCCATGTCAACCAACAGATTAAGAGTGCATCATGTAACCGTGATTTACCTCATCCAGAATCTGACAACCAAGAGAACGATACGTCGTCGATAGCATTGAATTGTTACGAAATATGTGGTTGTTCGGTCAATTTAAATTCCAATAAATCGAAGACATATCTTGTTCACTAACTAACTTCAATTCAATTAAATTCATTGACATTGGTGTATGTGATTTGATTGTCAAAGTTTATCAAGATACATTATCTTGATTTTAATTTATAATCCTTTAAAACAAATATATATTTTTAATTGTTAAACCTATATATCTTGATTTTAATTTATAATCTTTTAAAATAAATATATATTTTTAATTTTTAAATCTATATTTTTATTATAGTTAAAATAAAAATTAATTAATATAATTTAATAAATAAATATTATTGTTTGTGGGATATTGGTTATGTTTTTTCTTAAGAGGAAACACTTGTTTTTAACCATTAATTCTATACAAAATGTTCATCTTAAGTAAAATATTTTAATATCAACTTTATATATAAAAAACCAATTAAAAGTAAAAAAATAAAATTAGTAAGTTTATACAAACTTTTTACAACCTATTATGAGAGACAATTTAAAATAATATTAATAACATGTTTTTTCAATGTTGATCATAAATATTAATAATATTTTGTATATAGGTGTTCTTCACAAATTTCTTATTTTGTCCATAGATGCTTTCTACATTCCAATAAGAGGGAAATGTGTAATTAGTTCATTGTTTAACATGGAATTGACAAACTATATTTAGAAAAATGATTAATAAAAAAAAATCCATTGTCCACCATAAACAAAGTATTCAATATCCACTTTAAGTAACATATTTCAACATCAACTTTTATATATATATATATATATATATATATATATATATATATATATAACAATTGAAAGTTAATCATTTTGAATGGATAAAAATTTTCAATGGTGGATTGTTGAAATGTGGAATTCATATATATATATATATATATATATATATATATATATGAAGAACCAACCCAAATTCATCGTGTGTGTAAAGGGATCAAGTTTTTCTAGGTGAAACCCACAATGAAAAAACCCAAATATATATAATTTATTTGAATAACATTTTAACTAAAAGAAAGGAAAAAAAAAAGAAAAAATACTTTAAATTCAAATGTAATAGTATAATATCCCCCGGATGGGGTGATAGTGTGAGCTACGCGACGATCGGTGGATAGGAGTAACAGTCACCAGGACACGGGGGCACGTGAAGGGCTCGTGCCACCCTCGGCTTAATTTATTAATCCTGCAACTTCGCGCATTTGTGCATTAATGCATGCTTTAATTCAGGTGTCCCTCCCCTCCGGGTTTTTTGATATGGCTAGGGTGGCAATGCTGCGTATTAGTTGTTTTCAACCCCCCGAAGAGCTTGCTCTAAACATTTTCCAGGCCGAGCTCAGACCTGCGTTCTCCCTGACCCTTCGTCCTCGTTCTGCGTTCGGGATTGTTCTTGTTCGCAGTGTAGGCTAGACCATGACTCGTCCAAGGGGACGACCTCGACGGGGCTCGGCCTGGAAACCACGACGCCCCTCTGTCTCCCCGTCCATTTCGCCTTCCATTACCTCCTCATCCCAGTGCTACTCTGGACAGCCTTCAGCTTCCTCTCGTGGCGGGACTCATTTGCACTCTTCCAGCCGAGCTCTGGCGCCCAGACTTTCTAGCTCCCCTCGGCGCCATGACCGCAGTCCATCCGACTCGACATCTGACTCCCACTCCCAGCATGCTTCTCGCGGGGCTGGGCCTCTCCCCCGTGGCCCCTTCACCAATCTCCAACTGTGGGATAGTATGACGACCCTCTATGACCTCATTTTTGACATTCGTCAGGAAGTGGATGACATCAGCTTTAGACTACAGGACACTGGAGCCAAGGTAGATTTATTTCTCCAAACTCTCTCCTCTCTGAAGAGATCTATTATCTCTAGCCAGGATGAGGATGCTCCAAGGGAGTAGCCGGCCGAGGAAAAGGACGAAGAGATAGATACTATGCCAGACGTAGCACCATGAGCAGCTCCAGGGGCAGCGACAGCTGTCAATCGAGAAAGCGACGACGAGGCTATGGACGAAGTGGAACAGGAGTGCAGCGGGGCAGCTTAGCCAGGTGTCTAGATAGTTTAATCTTGTTTTGTATTATCACAGATGGTTAGTAGCTTTTTGAGCCTCAATCTCTCTCACCAGCATATAGGTGATATCGATGTACTTTCCATTTCAAACACTAGACAATGTTTCTGATCAGGTTTCAGACTGCTTGGGTACACGGACTGGTTTCCCCTTTGTTGGGGCAGTCTTGTGTCTCAGCCTGGTTCTCTCTGTACTATGTCATAATACTCTGTCTCTAGAAGGCTTTTAATATATACTTTTCTTACTTAAAAAAAAAAATGTAATAGTATAATATTGTTTATATATATATATATATATATATATATAACTTTTCGATGTAGAATTCTTTCAAGGTTAAAAATAGAGTTGGCATGTGACATACAGATATATAGAATTAGCTTAAATCATTTCAACTTTAAATTTATTATGTGTAGAAAGAGATTTTTTTAAATAAAAACATTTTTTTAATTAAGAGATTTTTATTTACAGTTAAAAAATCAAAATATATATCTAATTTATTTAATAACATCTTTTAAAAATAATTCATTGGCACTACCATGCATACTAATAAAATAGTAAAATCCTTGCTAATACCACTTTGGGAATAGTAAAATACCATAATACCACATTGGGAATAGTAAATACCACTTTGAGAGTAATATATCTATGAAACTTTTTATATTTTGGTTCTATTCGCCATATCCGTACACCCCAAGTTGAAATCAATTACTCGGGGACACTAAAATCAACGTGGAGTAGTTATTAATTGCATAACATGGAAATCTCCCCAATATAATAACCACTAACTTAATGTGGACAAGATAACAAAAAAATTAGTGAGATGTCAATAAACATAAATACATAACATTTACAAGAAGCAAGGGATTTGTTAAAAAGCACATAACTTTAAAACTAGGGAAAAGAGAGGAGATGAATGCTTAATGATTAATAACATTTAAAAGTGGAAAGGTTAATAACCATTGAAAAGTGAAAAGGTTAATAACCGTTTACTTAATGTGACATGATAACCAAAAGTTTAGTGAGATGCCAGTAAACATCAATACATAACATTTACAAGAAGCAAGGAGTTGGGCAAAAGAACGTACCTTTGAAAATAGGGAAAATAAAGGAGGTGAATGATTAATGATCAATAACATTTAAAAGCTAAAAAAACATTTAAAAGCTAAAAGGTGGAGTATAGCAAAAGTTTTGGATTTTTATATATGTAATTTTTAAATTTATATATGTAATATTTTGAATTTTTAAAATAAAAATATTGTTGTAAAATTGGAAATAAAAAAAGAATAGGAAAGTATAAGAATTAAGAGATAAAAAAGTATAGTAGCATTTTATGTTTAAGAGTATATTGTAATTATAAATCTTAAATGATGGAGGAAGACATATCTATAACATATTTGATTCATAAATATAACTAGCATAGATCTAATTCTCGGTATCAAGTGTAGAGAGGAAAACTGACATAGATTTAATTTAACTTCAAATGTATGAAGTGCCCACCAGACTCATCAAGTGCCTAGAGGAAAATAACATAAATCTAACTTAACTCTGGATGTATGAAGTATCAACTAAATGTATCAAGTGCTAAAAGGGATCAAATTTGTTCATGTATAAATATTTTTTCAAGTTTTGCATTTAAAAATTTTTTACACCTCAAAATATTTAATACCTCTAGAAAAGCTTTTTGCTATTTTTTCAAAGGAAAAAAGCTTGTAATTTTATTTCCAAAAAAAAATTACATAGTAGATGCCTTGGCATTCATGCTAGATAAAATCTCAAATATGCAATCCACTAGTACTACCAAAGCTATAGAGAAACTATCAATTGTTTACAAAATGGTCATTAGTAGATTCTAAAACCTTGTTGATAATCACAAAATTGTAGAAAAACAAATTTAAAAAGTTCTCTTAAAATCCGGGGTTGGTCATATTCATCTTTAGCCATGTATCATAGGTTAAAAAAAACATAGAGTGATGCAGAAATTAGACATTACAAACATGTATCATGAAAATATTCCTAAGATCAACTTAAGCATATTTTTATATTTTCCATGAGCCTTGGTCCAATGCCAATCCATATTTTGAGAGTTGATCAACTTCTTTGTTGATGTCCCTGTAAACATGATCAAAATAAATGAAGAATAAATATTTTGACTTGTTTTGGAACTCTTGAAGTAATGGAAGAAGAGTATAGTTATAAATATTAAAAATCTCCTTTCATTCATTAAATAAAAAGTAAGGAATATCCATAAATATATTGCAAATGAGTGAGGCCCTTTTCACATGCTATGTGAAGAGTGAGCCTAAGATCTATGAATTCACATAAATTGTTTGTCTCACTTTTAATGTTGGCTCAGAAATAGATGATAGGATTGTTTGAAATGTGTATAATTCCCCTAACACCTCCAAGGGGAGGATTTACCTAAGATTCCCCATCAAAAAAGGCTTATGGTAAGTCCTTTTTTATCAGATCTTCCTAATGCCTATCAAGCTGAGAAGTTTTATAAGGATAAAGGAAAGATGAAAAAATGTCAATTCTTCGAAGAGAACAATTTAAGGGGATAGGATCTCTTTCTTAAAAATGGATTAATTCCTAGTTGTCCAAATTACCCATACAGTTGTAAGAGGAAGAGATTTGAATTTTTTGTTGTTTGATTATGTAACATTCCCTAGCCCAACTAAGGTAGATTATATGTGGAATTACACATAAAAAATATTTTTATTTTCATTTTTCTACTAACTAATTTCCTATAGCTTATCAACTACGAAATACACACATTTAACTATTGTATGATACCATTAATTAAATGCATCTACACCATGCTAAAATTGACATAAATGCTCTTTAATAACTCAACCTAGCATAATACAAATTCTTTTCAAACACATAGTGTATGCACAACCATTAAAAGATCATAAGTATAACACATAAAATAAATAAAATACTTATCTTTTAAATCAATTGTGCAACCAACTACTTGGGACGAAGATCCCACCCAACAATTAACTTCTTGTTTCAGATCTCAAGAACAAGTCACCCTTGAGATGGGGATACCAATAAACAAAAAAGGGTGGTCTCTCAATGTCCACTCATGTCTCAGAAAATACCACAACTTACTCATATTCTCCTACAATTATCCAAGTTTTCCACCAACTCTCTTCGTCTTGAACTGCCCAATCCAAGGAATGTATCCCTTCAGTTCTCTTAGTCCATTATGCATCCCATTAATTTATTAGGGTCTCTTTGGCATAGGTAATCAAGAATATCACTACTAAGAAACTCAAGGGAGCTCGCATCTAGGAAAAATACTAGGAAAAACAACAACAATAACTTGTTGTTACATTGCAACTCACATGGGAGTTCACTCCTCAAGCATGAAATATTGTCTCTTCGGTATTCTACTCCAAATAGGCTCCATAAATTCTCCAACATACCCCATAATTCACCCTCTGTTAAGCCCTAATATTGACTCATTACCCCTTAATTGGGACATATTATTTTAGTAATGTTATTTTCTTTATGTCGGCTTTAGGCCATTAGTTGTAATTATACCTCCTTGTCTCCTATATATACCAAGGAGACATTTCCATTTTGAATCATCTTGTACTTGAACATTTAAGTGGGGTAAAAGGAGGTTTCCCCCTCGAAGAGGCTTATTATCTAAAATTATCTTTTTTTCAAGGCGTTGAATACTTTTTCTGAGGTTTTTCTATGCTATATTGATATTTGGTTCTTAACATATGGTATTAGAGCTCAAGGTCTTGGGGTTTCGCTGCTACAACTGAGACACCATGGAATTTTCGCTATAACTTTTTTTCTACAATGTTTCAGAAGGAACGTCTTGGAGGATATTTAGTAGACGGATCAAGGTACGTTGGGTTCAAAATTAAGCTCTTGAGGTATTATACTTTCAGAGATACAACATGTAGAAGATAGGGTTCTGGAATCATCCTGAAATGATTCATTGCGGAATTTTCACTATAAAAAAGTTTCTGTAACATTTCAAACCTTGAACTCCAGAGGCCATTTACAGAAATTAGTAAGGTATCTATGGTAAAAAGTCCATCTTCTAGGTCATCTTAAATTTGTAGATATACCTTGTGTAAGATAGGGTATTTGACTAGTCCTATTGACTAGTCTCAAGAAGGTGTTCTAGGTAAAACAATCATAACTTCTTGCTAGAGTATCCAAATTGAGTGGTGTTTTTGGACTAATCGGTAGGTGCGGACACTAACTGATCTCCCTAGATCCACCTAGATCTAGAACAAAACACACCAGAACATGACACTTTCCTTAAGTTTTAGATATTGAATTTACTAACTAAAGCGGGATAGGTGACATACCGTTTAAATGTCGCTTCCTCTCACCATTTCCATCCTAGCTCCATTCCAACGCTCATACAATGATGATCCTATAAAAGAACACAACCAACCAAAGTGATAGCAATAACATAAACTCAATATAAACCTATGTATATGATCAAGGAATCATACAATAAAACACAACAAGTTTTATAGGAAAGAATCATATTACTATATCATATTAAATGTGAAAGAGAGATTACAACCATGGCCTTGATGTCGTAAGGTCCCTTCCAACTGTCCTTTATTCCCCACACACTTTCACTCCAAGAATTCTGAGAGCACAGATCTAATAATATTCACAATCTATCTTGACAAAGGCAAATCTCAAAGCCACTCTAACCAAGCTAATAATTCCAAGCCAACCAAAGCTAACAAGCTTAAGAACCCCTTCTCCATGAGAGCTCCTCTCCTTTTATAAGTTGAAGAGGATAAGGTGAGGAGGTTAGGATGATCCCACTAAATCATGAAAGCAAGTAAGATCCAAACCATTCGGATGCCACCTCACCATGGAATTTTCTCCTTCTAAAAGATTCGAGAAAACGCTCGTTTTTCCCACATGTAAGTATTCTCACACCCTTCTTATAGTGCAACCCACTAACTGTTCGCACCCTAGCTATGATGCACCCTGTGAGAATTAGGCATTCTCGCACCCTAATACATAGGCAGCCTGTGAACTTCTTTTTTTATAAGGTTTTTACACAAGAAAATGCAACTTCTTTTCTCAGGAAAAGTTCTTCTCCCTTCTCTCTTCAGGAACTCAGGCCACTGACCCCTCTGAAGGCAACAGATAGGTTTACATCATTAATGGTCATAGGGATGACAAAAATAATGTGTAACATAGATGTAACAAGTGGGATTGGTTTCATTGGATCATGGACAGTCTATAGTATTTTGGGTGGGAGTTTCAAAATTTGATATCAATTATTTTGTGCGGCGAATGCTATACAAGTGAGATCTCCTGGAAAGGCCAAAAATCGGCAAGTTGTGAGGAAGTTACCGTAAATTCCACTTGGCACATCCAATTTTGATCAGACCTGTGGCATTGCAGAGAAGAAATATTAGAGAACTACCTAAAAGAAA
>ML777598.1:967595-996028 GCA_009831015.1 Picea engelmannii | reverse complement strand
AACCATACAAACAGATGTCCCTCAAGCAAGCCAAGAAGGATAATAAATTATCACCAAAGTACTATGGACCTTATAAGGTGTTGCAAAAGATTGGTACTATGGCATACAAATTGGAGTTGCCTGCATCTTCACGAGTACACCTACTTTTCCATGTTTCATGCTTAAAGAAGGTTATAGGTGACAAGATCCCAGTTCAAACTATATTTCTAGAACTTGATGAGGAAGGAAAAATCATATTGGAGGCTGAAGCCATCACTGACACAAGAATTTGCCCGCTGAGGAATATATCCATTTCAGAGTATCTCATTAAATGGAGGAAACTACCGGCTGAAGATTCCTCTTGAGAAGATGAGTCTTTTATACAGAAGCATCCAGAGTTACTCAAGCATTGCAGACAACACTTGTCTCAAGGGGAAGGGCATGTTAAGCGCTAATATTGGCTCATTACCCCTTAATTGGGACATATTATTTTAGTAATGTTATTTTATTTATGTCGGCTTTAGGACATTAGTTGTAATTATACCTCCTAGTCTCCTATATATACCAAGGAGACATTTTAATTTTGAATCATCTTGTACTTGAACATTTAAGTGGGGTAAAAGGAGGTTGCCCCCTCGAAGAGGCTTACTATCTGAAATTATCTCTTTTTCAAGGCATTGAGTACTTTTTATGAGGTTTTTCTATGCTATATTGATATTTGGTTCTTAACACCCTCTCTGGTTTCTATAGATCCAATGCTCTATATTTCCTTTCTCTCTCCTTGTTGTTCATGCAAAACATGACTATCCCAAAATTGTTGTAACTTCCCATACAAATTTCCTCTCTTTTCTTGCATTATTGACTTACACACTTCCCCAAGTAGATTGTACTCAACCACATGATCTCAATAACTATGATATGTGAGTTCTCACACCCATGCTCTTACATGCATTCAATTATTGTCTTTCAGAATAGTCAATCGGAAAATTAGAAGGTTCATATACAAATAGAAATTTCAGGAAGTGGGTTGAATTAATAGACATGGATAATTCTCCCTTGGACCCATATCTTATACATTATGTTATACCATCCCCTCTCTTGTGGATTAATCTTCCCCCATCTCTATCCATGCCCCTGAGTAGCAGGCATCACATTCTATTTATTATGTTCATAAATACAATTCACATATACATCGCTTGGTCGTGGAGACATTTCCTATCTACATTATGCATTAATATAAATAGGGATTATAGTGGGAACATTAAATTCCCCCTCCCATACAATTTTGCACCATCCTCGATGCACAACACTAAGTTGTAATACACGTGTGTGTGCACAGGCACACACACACACACATTTACCTCACAATACTTAGATAAATAAAAATTCTGCAATTTCACAACTCTAATAATAGTTCCAACCACAATATCTTGTTATAGTCAACCCACCAACCCAAGGAATGTACTCCATTTAATAATTTCATTTGATTGGGTTGTACTATTATTTTATGAGGCCCCCCAACAAATGTTGGCTAGGACTTTGAGATGTTGTTCCAGAACTCTAGTTGTTCAAAATGGACTCTTACATTCTTATATTCCGCTTTCTTCAAAATTGATAAAAATTGTGTGTATTCCTCCCACATAATTTCTTCGAGCTCCCATGTTGTGTCTTATGAATTGTAGCAGGTCCATTGAACCTTTATCATCGCTATGGATTTGTTCCTAATAACTTTGGATTTACATTCGAGGATGCGTACTCGTTCCACCCCAAAATATCCGACGTGTTCCACCTAGATCACAATCCAATCAATTATGTGGTTAGGGTGAGACACATATTTCTTTAATAATGATACATGATATACATTATGCACACTCATGGATGTAGGAAATGATAGCATGTATGAAGTTGACCTTATCTTTTTTAAGATCTCAAAATATCCACAAGATCTTGCTGCCAACTTCAAGTAACTTCATAATCTTCACAAAGTTCATTTCTCCTTCAATTTTAAAAATACATGTTTTCCCACTTTAAAATATCTAAAAACTTTGTTTGTGTATGAATTTTTTTTTGCCTGTCCTGGGTAGCCTTTAAATTGATCTCTATCATCTACTATTTCATCTCCTTCAACAAATTAGGCCCAATAACCCCTCTGTTTGTTGACTTATCCCAACTTATTGGTGTGTTTCACTTTATTTGATCTAGGAGGATCTTGGTGGCTACCCACCTTGTCCAACCGGCTCAAAACAAGTTTTTGGTAACTTACTATTTTTAGCAGTTTTACGGTCCCTCAACTTTTGGGGCCATTTTGAGTGCCTAAACGACATTTTTTTGCGAGTAGGCACCTCATTCATACCCAGTGGCTATTATTAATCCATCTAAATGAATTCCCTCATAAATACCTATCCAACAAGCTATTGTGCACACTAAACGAAGATCATACGCAAAATTTATGACCCTTGCAAGTTGATGTACTAACTTAGCCCAACAAGACCCACATGACTTTTGGCACTTCATATCCTAGGGTTAGGTTTTTGGATGTCTAGGGTTTTGGAATTCATGTTGTAAAAATGCCTTTAGAGCCTCATTGTACTCATCTTCTTGTGAATGAGCGTAGTCATCACATCTCTTCTCATAGATAAGCTCCCACCATTCTAGCAAGCTTGTTTTAAGTCTACATTTTACAATTTTTATCATATTTCTTATTGAATAGAAACTGAGTTTTACTATATCTCTGTTATTTTCCACTTTGTCTCTGTGTTAATATTGTAAATCTGTGGTTTCATTTTGTTCTGCTCATAAATCTGGATCAGTGGTATCAAAGTGGTCTGCTCGTTATCGTTTTTTTAATGCATGACCATGACGTGATCATGGTATAGAGAGTTGGGTCTTGATATTGTTTCTCTTGAGGACAACTTCTATTGCACACCCAAGAAATCGTCCATTGTGGGAGAAAATAAATATGATGAGACAGGATAACCTTTCAAAATGTTGTTGGAGGAATCCCTTGAGCGACAGAGGAACAAGATGATGGACAACTTTACACAAATCCTTTGATGGCTATCGACAAGTGACGCATCCACCTTAAGAAAAAGAACCACCCCCTTTAAGGTACATATCAACTTTGATATTCCTATATTTTAAGGTCAAATAGATTCTTATTCTATAGATAAATTATTAAACCATTGACAAGGGTATTTTTCTGTCCACTACTTTTTCGATAGAGAAACGATTACATTTTCACTCTTCAAGGTTGTCCCCCATGTCAAATATTGGTGGGAGACTTTCTGTGAGCAAAAGGAAATAAAGGGATCCACATTATTTGCAGTTGCACCCACTTGGGGTTCCTTCAGGGATGTTATTAAGGAATAATACTACACTATTGGAAGTTATGACAACTTGTATAAAAGATGGACCACACTGTAGTAGGAAAGAGACCAAACAGTGCCAGAGTTCACTATTGTCTTCCATACCTTGCAAACCAAGCTAGGAATCAAATATTCTGAGCAACATATGGTGCTCAAGTACCGTGACATTCTGTATAGATCTATCTAGACCAAAATGGAGTTTCTAGACATCTCATCCTTTGGTGTGGCCTATCAATATGCCATCAAAATTGAGCAGAAGTTGAAATGAAAGCCATGATAGTTTGGGTCTAGGAAACCCTCACAATAGAAGCATGGAAAGGGAAGGCCCAACCCATAGAACAAAGGAGAGAGAACATATGGGCTACCTCAGGACAATCAGTCCAAGCTGCAAAGAAAAAAGGATAATGGGAAGACGAAGAAATATACTTAGAAGTGGTGCGACTTCCATAAGAGCCCCTAGTATAACACTGTTGATTTCCGCTAAAAGAAGTCATTGGTGGCTGAGATAAAACCATATGAATCAGATGCGAGTTTTGACTTTGATTCAGAACCAAAAAAGGGGAGACATATCATTGACATGAAACCCAATGCCATTGTTGCTACCACCAAGATCCATCACGTTGAACCTTATGTGCCAAAGGAAGGTGAGTGCCTCTTTCATTCACAAATGTTGGTAAAAGGCACTCCACTAAACTTCATCATTGAGAGTGGTAGCCAGAAGAACATCATTTCAGTATAGATCATCAAGTAGCTAACCTTGCCGACAACACCACACCTGCAGCCCTACACCATCATATGGATCCATCAAGGAAGTGATCTTCACGTCACCCAACAGTGTCACCTATAGTATGGCATCATGCCATTCAAAGATGAGTTATTGTGTTATGTTTCTCCCGTTGAATTTTGTGATGTTCTTTTGGGACAACCTTATTTATGAAAGCATCATGTTGTATATGAGTCTAGGCCTCCCAGTGTTATTATTAATCTGAAAAATAATTTGTAAAGGATACATGAGGCAACCCCACCTAGTGTTATTGCATCGATCTCTACCAAGTAATACAGGAAGGTCATTTCTCAGACCGAGAAGTTAGTCCTCTGTGTGATTCTCTCTCGGAGTGAGTGAAAGGTTGCAGCAACATCCATGGCGTTCGTAGTCAACCTCTCCACACAGAAGAAGAAAGTGGATAAGATTGTTGAATAATAAAAAATACATATTCTCATCACCTACTGAGGTACCTCTACACTATCAGGTCAAGCATCTCATCGATCTAACCCCCGGTGCACCGCTACCTAATGGGCCATTATATATCTGCTCTCTTCTAGAAAATGAGGAGATCAAGCCTCATATTCAATAAATTCTCCATAAGGGGCACATATGACCTAGCTCATCACCCTGTGGAAGCCCAATCATGCTGGTGTAGAAGAAATATGGGACTTGGCAACTCTGCATTGATTATCGATCCCTAAATAAAATCAAATTCAGGAATCGGTACTCATTTCTCCGAATCAACGATCTCCTTGATCATCTCAAGGAGGACAAATACTTCATTAATATTGATATGAAGTCTGGATACCATCAGGTCCCAATAAAACTTGTAGATGTATGGAAAACTTCCTTCAAGTCAAAAGAAGGTGTTTTTGAATGGTTGGTCATGCCCTTTGGTTTGAAAAATGCCCCAACAACTTTCATGAGAATGATGGACAATATCTTGTGGCCTTTCACTAATTCTTTTGTGGTGGTGTATTTGGATGACATTCTTGTCTACATCAAGACTTGGGAAGAACACTTGTAGTATATTCAACAAGTTCTGCACACTCTGTGACAACACAAGCTATATGCGAACTTGGAAATATCGTCTTTCAATGTGGACAGGATCTAGTACTTCCGATACATTGTTGATGTGTGTGGTGTGCATATTGATCCATCCAATATCCAAGTCTTCCATGATTGGAAATCCCAAACCACACTCACTGATCTTCAATGTCTTAGGGATTACCAATTTCTATTGAAGGTTCATGTTGGGATTCTCCCATATTGCATGGGCCCTTAGCCAAATAACCAAAGGTGGTGGTAAGGCAAAATTTGTGTGAGGCCTATCCCAACATATCTGAAAAAGTGCTTATCCTTCACCCCAGTGCTTTCATTACCTGACTTGCAACAACCCTTTGAGATCGAGACAGATGCTTTAGACTATGTTGTGGGTGTAGTCATCACTCAACACGACCACCCCGTGGCATATGATAGTGAGACACTATCATATTTCATCCATAAGAACCCTAATTAAGATAAACAAATGTACTCCATTATGAAATCCTGCCTCTAGTGGAGGAATTACATTCTTGGGAAAGAGACAGTCATCCACACTGATCATAATCCACTACAATTGATTCATACACAAGGAAAATTGTATAATGACTGCCATCGGAAGTGGTCAACACATTTGCAGTAGTTCCACCTCAACATCAAGTATAAAGCAGGAAGTACCAATCAAGTTGTTGATTTCCTCAACCGACCTCTGGTCGTGGCAGTCACCACAATGCTCGATTCTTGCAACCACAAGACCTTCGGATGGCCCCACCTCTATGAGATAGATCTTGATTTATCCAACACCTACTAGATGTTGAACGCAAACAAAATTGTCGCCAATTTCCATCTTTAGGACGAGATGTTGTGCCATCTAGTCCATCTATGTGTTCCATCAAGCGAGCGAGTGAAGATGATTTGGGAATCCCACTACATTTGTGTGCCGGGAAACTTTGGAGTGGAAAAGACAGTAGCAGTGCTACAACGACATTTCTACTAGCTGAAACTTCGACAGGATGTCAGCAAGTATATCAGATCTTTCACTACCTGCATGATTTCCAAACCAACCATTAAGAAGCAAGGCCTATAGACTCCTATTCCTACTCCCGACATGCCTTGGGAATTCATCTCGATGGACTACATGTCGAGCCTTCCGTCCACCAAGCAGGGAAATGATTGTCTTTTTGTGGTTGTTGATCGATTTTCCAAGATGGTGATTATGGTCGTCTGCAATAAGAGAATCACAGCAGAGGCCACTTCCAAGCCCTTATTTGAACAACTATGGGTACACTATGGGATCCCACAAACCATTATCTCGGATCGGGATAGTCATTCCCTCAGCATATTTTGGTCGAGCCTCTGGTCATTGCGGGACACCAAGCTCACCAAGTCCACTACCTTACACCTGCAAAAGAATTGTTAGACCGGTATCATCAATTGGATTATCGTGCACATATTGTTCCTGTACAATTCGAAACACCCCCGCACCTGGGATGAGAGTCTTCCCTATGTTCATCATAGCTACAATAGATCCATACATATCTCAACTGGACACAACACCTTTTAGGTGGGTTTGGGATTTCAACCATTGGGTCCCATGGATGTTGCACTACCCCATACGGCTACCCAAGAAGACATGTTGCATGCTCCAACTTGAGATGACGAGGCCACCTGGTCCATTGAGTGGATCCAACACATCCACCAACAGGTTCAGGATATTTTACAAAAGTCCAATTCCATGTACAAGCAGTGCCATGATCAACACCGGGTGCCACACCAGTTTCAAGTGGGGTTGCACTTGGAGAAAGAACACCTTACAGGGACTCATCGAAATCTTCGTCCACTCCATTATGGACCCTACACCATCACCAAGCAGTGGGTGACAATTCGTTTGAGCTCAAACTTCCCCCATTCCTTAGCTTGCACCTAGTATTCAATGTGGACCTCCTTCGACCTTATTTTCCACCATTATTGGACACCTAGGAGATAACAGAACAGTTGAAACCAATAGATATCAGCCATGTCTGCATGGAATAGGAATCCACTGATCATATCCTGGACAGACAGGTCAAGGGAACTCGCCAGCAGAGGATCCAACTGTTAGGATATTTAGACACTTAGGAGTTGGTAAGATATACTTGGTCTACTGTGTCGTTAGGTAAAAGTGTGTTTTCTAGCGTGTTTCTTTAGTATGCACTAATATGAATTTGTAGTTAGGAAATCCGACAGTCATGATATGTTCCCGACATAGAGTGATCCGATGGTTCATACTCTCCTCGATCTTAACGACCATTGATCTGTGGATTAACACTCGATTGGTCCATGATCTCTATTTAAAGAGCATGGAGGGTCATTTTCCAATGATCGATTGTGAGAAAATCTCTTGTAAAATCTCTCTGTAATCTTTTTCTTTGCATTAATAAACTGCTCCAAGTGGTCGTGTTGGTTGGGGCCGTGGATGTTTCCTCGTAGGGGTTTTACCATGTGAAAACATCGGTGTGTTGATATTTGATCTGGTTATGTCAGTGGTTATTGAAGGTGTTTGTCCTTTGTTGGAATACCTATGTTTTCGAACATTGTATTAGAGCTTGTTTGAAGACCCACTCCTATTGTAGATCGAGATAGTGAAGATGAGTTGCCTCATCTCGACTTTATGTCACTTTCATACATTTTTGGGCTGAGAGGAATGTTCCATTTCATTTGGAGCACTTGTTTCAGTTAGGAACACTTTTTGTTTCACTCGAAAAGGTTTTTGTTTTCCCAAGATACGACCATTACAGTCAGATCCGAAGGAATAAAGCTTGAATACACATTTTTTTAAAATTTTTGCAGCGCAGAATTTTGGTTTTATTTCAGTTTTGTTTTATTTATTTCCGACTTGCTACTCTTTTAGATCTATGTATGCTATTTTCCACATGCCCTGTGTGATCTCAGAAAATCAGAAACAGATAGGAAAGGGTGCATCTTCTGGGTAAGCTAACCGAAATCTAACCCTTCTTGTCATTAAGAAGCAAATTTCTTTTCTTGTGTGAAAAGATTTATTTTTAGCACGCTCTCCAAGGCCATCTTCAGCAACAACAACAAAAACAACAACACCCAAATCCTCCTTCTGAACATTACAATATGTTTTGCTATATCATTTGGTTAAAGTTGCCTTATTAAGTAAGAGGTCTTGAGTTCAAGTCTTTCTTTTGTTACCTTTTTTGAAAAAGTTCATGCTAAAATTGTAAAGTGTATTTCACTTCAAGTATAAAAGTGAATCACTATAAGTAGCTTTAATATTTTATTTTAGAGTTATTCATTTTGCATGCAACTTTTTTGTTATAAAGTAACTTCATTGTAAAAGTGATCCCCACTTCTCTTTATAAAAGTGGGTCACTTCATAAAGCAACTTACACAATCACGTGGTCATTTGGTTACTGATTGTGCCTTTTTTTTAAAGGGCATAACTCTAACATCGAAAGTCTGTTTTCAGTGTCGTTGTCTTTTAAACCGCATAACTTTTCTAGCTCTTTCCATCCAGATCATAAGTTTCATTTTTTAAATCCACATTATCTTCATATTTAATATGTCTTCTACAAGTATTGTCTTGCTTACCAGCAACAACTACTTCCAATGGAAATCTCATATTGAAGATTTATTAAGAAGTAAAGGCTTGTACCGGATTACCTTGGGAAAGGAAAAAGCACCCATTGATGCTGATAACAAATCCAAGTGGGATAACAGGAATGATGAAGCACGTGGACTAATCAGAATTTCCATATTTCCTGATTTAAGGTACCACCTTAAAGATATTGATGACCCCAAAGAAGCTTGGGACACGATTGAATCTGTGTTTGGTAAACTCAATATTATTCGAGCACAATAGTTAGAAAATCAAATACTGACCCTGAGCCCAAATGATTTTTCTTTCCTTGGAGAATATCTATCTAGGTTTAAAAGAATCAGAGTTTTATGTGAAGAATGTAAGATAAAGATGGAGGAAGAGCGTTGCGTCGATATTATTCTTTCTAAGCTAGGTAGTGCATATTCTGTGTTTGTATCTACCTTTTATGCCATGAGAGAGGCTCTAGGGGAAGAAGCTTATGAAAAACCTAGTCTTGAGTCATTTTGTGCTTCTTTGATTCAAGAGGAAGATAAGCTTGTACAATTTGGAGTGATGAACATTGTAGTTCCCTCCAACAAAGCCTTAGTTTCCCAGTAGAAAGATAAACCCAAGTATCACAATAAGAAACATCCTCGCTACAACAACAAACAACATAAGGGTCCCAAACCTACTCAGACAGCTTCAGCTCCTACTGGTGACAACGGAGCAAAATATAAAAGTAATAATACTAATAGACATTGCAAGTTTTGTGATAAAGATGGTCATGATGAGTACAAATGTTTCAATAATATGGCAGCTTTAGAAGTAATGATGAAGAAACAAAACATCATTATTGATTCTACTTCTTCTTCTCACAGACATGCACTTTCTGCATCTGGTGACTAGTCTTCCTCTTATTTAATGCAAAGATGGTGTTTGTGATGGTTGTGTTCTCAGCAAACATCATCAGGACAATTTTGACAAACGTGCCTCTTAGAAAGCCTTGGGTCCTTTGCGACTTGTTCACAGTGATTTGTGTGGTCCACTTTCTTCTCCTTCTGTTTCTGGCTGTAAGTATTTCTTAACTTTCATTGATGACTTTTCCATATGTACTTGGGTTTACTTCTTAAAACTCAAGAGTGAAATTTTTGACAAGTTTTTGGCCTACAAGGCCCTTGTAGAAAAGCAATCTGGACATCAAATTCAAAGGTTAAGAACAGATAATGGAGGCGAATATGTGAACAATAATTTTACAAGCAACTGCACTACACAGGGATCCCAAATGCAACACACTGTTCCATATACACCACAACAAAATGGTGTTGCTTAGAGAAAGAACCACACATTAAAAGAAATGGCTAATTGTATGATCAAATCTAAGGGATTAAGTCTAAAGTATTGGGCAAAAGCCATCAACTATGCAAATTACATAGAAAATTGCACTCCCACAAAGGCTCTTAAAAATATAACACTGGAGGAAGCTTGGACTAAAATTAAAAAGAAGGAAAGAATAAGCAGTCAAAGTGAAAAACCAACATGTAGATGGAAAGTCAAGAGAAAGCAGTCGAACAACCAGTTAACTAGAGTTTTCATGCAATGTAATAGGTTTTTGGGAGGAACCAAGTAGGGTTTTAAGCCCTAGATTGTATGTATAAATATGTAATGGGTTGGGATAATAGGGGTTCCTCCATGTGATTATTCTCGAGCAGTAATGTGGAGTTTGCTCCAAGCTGTCGAGAGTTATTTCCTATAAGAATAGTGATAGGATAGTCTGTAAAAGAGAGGACTCCATGTCTTAATGTAAGATATGATGCAGAGAGAGAGGATTGCATTGCAAAGTGACTAGGATAAGAGGGAAGAAAGATAACCAAGATATATTATTGTAAGTTCAGTGCGCAAGTCAAAAGCAATTGAATAACACATAATAAAGAATCTAACCATTGTGGACATAGCCTAGAGTTGGGTGAACTAAGTTAAATATTGTGTTACATGTATGTTATATGAATGTTCATGGATTCGTTTTTATGATTATTACATTATATATGTGTTATGCATAATAATTGCGTAATAATCATGAATGTTATAGTTGCGTAATAATCGGATGAGTCAGAATCAATGGATGAAAAGGCATGTGTATACAGAACTGCATGACCTTTTCTTTGGCAAGTTTCCAATTATTATGACTGACTGGCTAGAAAGATTAGTGGAGAATATTGGAAGGTACAAAACTACAATGTTGAGGAATTGTACTCCTAAGTTGGTAAGCTAACTGATTTCTAGAAGTAACCCAACTAATCGTGCAATTGATTTCCGGTTGGATAGCATACTAGGAGGATATATTACAGAATTTATAATAGATTGTACCCAATAATGCAATGTCAATCGTAAAGGGACTTTTCAAGGGTCCACGTGGAAGGGTCATGAAATCGTTGGGTATGTGGATAAAGATGTTATTTTGTGATAAGTGTGTTATGACAATGCTATCCTATTTCTAAAGGGATTCACGCACAAAGGGGAATCAAGGGATGACAAGAGGATAGTATGAGAACAAGAGAGAATGAAGGAATCAATGAAAAAGGGAGGAAGGGAGTGAGGATGTAAGAAGAGGGTATACCAGAGAAAGAATATGATTTTGGAGTATTGGATGGAGGAAGGAGGTACAAGAGGAGAAATACTGGGGTTGAGAAAGGAGAGTTCCATAGTGATCCAGAGGGGAGAGAACCTTGTGAAATAGTCCTAATCGTGGATATACCAATAATAGGAGGAGAGTAAGTGGAGTTCTAGTCCAGTCCAGTAATAGAAGAACCGTTAAGTCCTACTGAGACTGAGTCCTATTTTGAATCCATGACCCCATGTTCATCACCACAATCATAGATAATAGTTGAAGATTTATCAAAAGTGGTTATAGTTACCTAGGGAGGAAAGAGTAGTAGTAGTCAAAATAGTGGGAGCAATGCCTAGAGTCAGAGTCATAGTCAGAGTCAACCAACATCACCAAGATGAGGTACTACAGAAAGGAACATGGCATAGGTAGATAATACTCTTAGGCTGCATGAGTTCTAGGAGTGGGGTCAAAGGAGACAAAATAAGATCTGATTATCTGTGAAACAATTTGGGCCGCTATGAATGTACAAGATGAGGTTGTGAAGGTTGCACAGTTGGCAACAACATTTATAGGATTTGCATTAGTTTTGTATGTGGAGATGCAAAGTATCACACCTATAGGATAGGAAAGGACATTAGAAGAGATAAGACAAGTGCTCTTGAAGGAGTTCAAGAATCCAAAGTCGGAGTCACATTACAGAACTAAAGAAGATTAAACATGTGCAAATAGAGTCGGTATGGGATTTTGATTAGAGGTTTAAGTATGTGATGGGTAGAATGAATTTCCATATCCTCTATAACAACATCAAGAATGGCTTATTGCAAGGATTGTACCACACATTCGGAGGCAATGGATACAAAAAAATGTTGTGTCGCAGCCCGAGGAACTAGAAGTTGTAATGAAATTGGAATAATCTCTTGTGGGAGAAAATGGAGGAATGCCACAAGGTCAGATGTAGTTGGCTTCATTGATGATTCAACTAGAAAAATTTACAAAAGGGAAGGAGAAACAAGAACAAGTCTAGTGTACCAAGTGCAGGATAGAAGGCCATCATGAGGACAAATGCCCAAAATTCGTGTAGTATTTGGAAACTATAGTGTCGAATCCATTCTGAAGAGGAGGGTATTGCGAGATATGTAAGAAATGGGGCCATCATCCAACTCAATTTCCATTATTACATAAGTAAAAGAGTACACCAAGGAACTTGTTTTGTAATTTTTTCAAGTCTGTGGGACATGAAGAGAATGATTGTCATGCGATCAACTTGATGAGGGAGCACACATCATATATGTATAGGATTTAGGATGAGAATGTTGTATTAGAAGAGGGTGGTCTACAATACAATAATCAAATAGGTTTCAAGATAAATTAAAAAAGAAAATTTGGTATAGGTCAAGGAAGAGGAAGTTTTGGTAGAGGAGGAAGAAGGCCTATAATATGTTATAATTGTAATCAACCAGGACACTTGGTGCACATATGCCCAAATCCATGTACAAAATGAACATACTGCAAAGCACTGGATCATGAGACAAAACATTTTTTGCAACTAGTTATGAAATGTCAGGCCAGGGATAACTAGAAGCAAAATCAAAATCAAAATGTCTAGAAGATATCAGTTGAAAAATCCAATGAAGGAAAAAGAATAATAGTTATTACATGTGCAGGAGCTAGAATAGGAGTTGATATGACGATTGAAGGAAAGAAAATGAAGAAATGAGTAAGGAAGTCAATAGGGCCCTTGTCAACGTTTGATCCTCAACAAGAAAGGGAGACATATCAAAGAGAAAGGAAATAAGTACTTGGATAGGATTGGGGAGTGTCAACATCAGCTACGCCTCATGTATAAGATCACGTTGTGCCATAGAAACCAAGTGCAAAGGTAATCACACTAAAAAAAATCTTGATTAGTTGTGTGGAGATAATGAAAGATGAAACTGTGTTGAGTACATTATATGACATGATTGATCACTGTACACAAGGAAGGGAAACTCCTATCACACAAAATATGGTAAATCAGGTACTGCACAGGAAGAGAACCAACAAAGAATTCATATTCAGTGCACAGATTGGGGATTATTATGTGGATAATATTATATTGTACTTAGGGTACGATGTGAATGTTTTACCTAAGAATATGATCGAAGAGGATCCAGGAATGCTAACAGAGGTCGAGGAGGATCCAAAATGCTCATATGGATCCAAAAGGGGTAAAAATTTCTCAAAATTCAACCATATAAAAAGTTCAAGAAATGACATCATTGTGAATAGTTCGTTGCCATATTTCCAACAATGAAAATTACACGTCAAACAAACCTCATATGAAAAATTTATGGCTAGTCAAAATTTGGTCAAAGTACATGCAAATAAGGAGGTGACACATGGAACCACTACAAGGGTGACACGAGACACCTAGTTGGTAGTTGATTGGGAACAGTTGTGATGAAAAGTGATCCAATGGCATGTTGACACGTGGTGCGTAAGTGGATGAATTGCATGTTGAAAAGTAGCATCAATTATCAATTGAAACGTGGCGGTGATCAACCAATGAGAGGTCGCCACATGGAAAGGTCCCATTGGCTAATATTGGATGGAATTTGTTAAAATTATGGATGATCTAAAGGGAATCGAAACCAGATCTCTTGCATAATAGCACAATGCCTTACCAATGCATTATCACATGAGCCTTACTATTCATACAACACATTATTTATTTAAAGTGGGATATTTTTTAAGTTCGGTGGGAAAAGGGTCAAGGACATAGCCCTAGACCCATGATGCTATCACCTGCAAGGGGACCAAGCCCCTAGATTCACACACGGGGTCTATGACCATACCATATATAACATTGAATATATAATATTGTTATATTGTTATAAAAATATAACAACCACTGGAATAAAATACATGCACACTGATATTTTCCACGAGACTTTATATAAGTGGGTTTTGTAATTAAACAGGTTTTGTTATTTGTTGTAACAAAATCCAATAATAAAAGGAGTTTGTTGGGATTTGATTCCCCAATCTTCCCTATATAAAGGAGCACTCCATACCATTGTAAAACACTCATTTGGTGCTAAAATAATATGCATTAAGTATTTTATAATGCATATTATCTAGTGTTTTGCGATATATAAGGTGTTTATAGTCACGAGATTATTTTTTCGAAGCAATCCTAATGGTGATAATATTATTTCTCTTTTAAGACAGAAGGCTATAAATTGAGTGTTTTGTAATTGAGAATTTGTAACAACATTCTTTCGTGCTACTAACTCTATGATGAGTTTTTTTTAAGTTGGTGTGAATTTTGAGACAACAAGAGATTGTGTACATTGTTTTGCATGCCAAGGGTTGTCTGGGGCACTGTGGCGAAACATAGTCAATTTTATACTTATTCTTCTTGGGTTTTCAAGAGGATCGCAAGAGTGATGTCCTTTTCTACATTAGAGAAGAGGATTTTAAGGGAATCTTCGACTCTTGTATTGTAATCCATCTTATTGTACTTTCAGCTGTTGTTGAGCATTTATAGAGAGGTATCACTAGTTGTAAGTGGACGCGAAGACAATTATTGTGTTATGTGGTTATTATTTACTATTTTCATTTGATTTTGTATATGCTCATGTATGATTATGCAAGTTATGATTTTCATTTTATGTGTTTGGTAAAGTAAGATAAGACACTTCCTTGTTATAAGCATTGCCAATAAAATAATCTTGGAATAAGAAAGTTGTTTCATACTTAATACTATTTGAGCATCAAGTGATATTAGAGACACTCGGTTTAGATTAGGTGGTGTATGATTTCTAATCCATTTTCATATCAAAAGACATGGGAGATGATGGGAAAGCCTAAGCTAGTATGGTCTCTAGTTCAACTAAGGCTCATGAATCAACACAAAATAGTCTTGATTGGTTGTTTGATAGGAGTACATGTGAACATAGATGGGGTGTGAAGTATGGAAGACTTTGAAGTAACTGAGATCATGGACAATGATCAACCCTATCCAACATTGATGGGACTGGAATGGGATTTTGATAAATAGGAAATCATTAACCTGAAGATGAGGGAGATGATATTTGAGGCTAGAGATTTGAAAGTTACCGCACCCTTGGACCAATTAGAAGGAAAGAGATACATAGATCCAGTTAGAGGAAATTACATTAACAACTTATATAACATGAGTGCATGAATGGAGGATTATAAACCAACTACAGATTGTGCACTAAGTTGTATCAGTATTAGTTTGTGTGCATCAGACTCAGACTAAGATCTAGAGCATTGGCAACAAAGGATGCATGAAGTGTCAACTAGATGATGTGCATGTTTAAACTGATCTTTAAGTTGGATTGGAACAAAGATATCTGATCCACACAAGTATGATGGGTTAATTGATATAAGTTTGTTTGTAAAGGAATTTTAGTCGAAGTTACTTGAGAAATAAAGTTTGTTAGTACTATATGTTTTCCTAAAAGTGTCTCCAGGGAAACGGTGGGATGCACACAGAGAGGGGATAAAACACTGGTCACAATGAAGTAGACTCATGCAAATATTGGTACTAAGGAAGAGAACATTGCATACAGGTATACAGGAGAGAGTGATCCAACATGTCATGTTGAGAAGTGCAATGCTTTATGGAGTTCAATATTGGAAGCATAATGGACGTACAGATTTATACACACACTAAACATAATTCTGAACAACTGGTATTTGGAATTGGAAATGCACAGGGAAACAACATTATGGGAAGAGTTAGTCCAGAGGATGAAAGTCACATTTGCATTTGAACATGAATCTCCATCAATAGATGCAATGCTAAATGATATTCGAACTAAGATATTCTCAGAAGAAGGGTCGATGGAGTTGGTATTATTGTGGAGTACACATAGAGCCAATATAAATGTCCATGAGTTATTGGAATGCTACAATGTGGCTAAGGAAGAACATGATGAGGAAGATACCAGGAATGTACAGGTACCTGAAATAGAAGGAGAATGAGTAGTAGAAGGGTCAGAGCTTGAGTCTGCCGCATACACACAAATTATAAAGACACAAAAGGTAAACATTGGGATGACAGAAAATCCCAAGTTTGCTTAGATAAGAGATTATTGGAGTGATGAGACAGTAGAGAATATTGCATACTTACTCTGAAAATATCAAGACCTATTCCCAACGACACTTTCATATATGAAGGGGATAGTTGGGGACTTAGGTGAGATGATGATTTTGTTGAAACCAAGAGCTAAGCTAGTATGACAGAGGCATTACAGGTTAAATCCAAATTATAAAGAGAAGGTGAAAGTTGAACTAGATCGGATGTTGGACCCAAGAATTATTGAACTGATGGAAGAATATGAGTGGATCAGTAAAATGGTAGTGCAAGACAAGAAGTCAAGAGGAATCAGGATCTGCATGGATTTGAGAAAGATGAATGAGGTGTGTTTACATGACCCATTTCTAACACCATTCACAGAACAGGTACTGGAGACCGTAGGAGGACAATAAACTTACTCTTTCATAGATGGATTCTAAGGGTACCATCAGATAAAAATTGCGCAAGAGGATCGACACAAGACAACTTTCACGACATAGTGGGGGATTTATCAGTATACAATTATGCCCTTTGGAGTGAAGAATTCCCCATCGGTGTTTTTTAGAGTAGTGGTTGCATCATTCAAGGAATTTATTCATAAGTTCCTTGAAGTGTACTTGGATGATTGGAATGTATTTAGTTTAATGAAGGATCACATAGAAGTACTCAGGATGATGTTGGGTAGGTGAAAAAAGTGTCATATTTCGTTGTACATGAAGAAGTGTATTTTTTGCACATCATTTGGAATTTTGTTGGGACATGTAGTATGCAAGAAGAAATTACTAGTAGATCCAGCCAAGGTTGCAGTAATTCTGGAGTTAGAACCACCTACATCAGTCAAAAAACTGAGGGAAACCTTGTGTCATACAGGATGTTACAAGAAATTTATTAAGGGTTATGCACAAATCACAACACCGAAGCAAAAGTTGTTGAAGAAGGAAGCAAAGTTTCAATGGAACGAATACTATCATAAGGGGTTAGACACCTTAAAACACAAACTCGTAACCGCGTTGATTTTGATCTTTCCATATTGGAATAGAGAGTTATATCTACATGTAGATGCATTGCCCATAATGTTGGGTGTAGTATTATCTCAATGAGGGGATGGAGACATAGATCACCCAATTGCATTTGCAAGTAGGAAGTTGTCCATAACAAAGAATAACTATACTACCATAGAACGAGAAGGATTGGAAATGGCCTATCCACTACAAAAGTTCAAACATTATTTATTGGGGTCTCACTTTAAGATGTATACATACCATTATGCATTAAAATACTTAGTGAACAAACCATTGTTGGGGGGAGAATATGAAAATGTCTACTATTGTTCCAGGAACACGATTTTAAGGTTGTAGTAATACCAGGGAAAATGAATGTAGGACCAGATCATCGATCATGCATACTATTAGGAGAAGATGCAGGAAGTTTAGATGAAATCTTACTAGATGCACAACTATTTGTAGTAAGAATGGTGGATGATTACTTCGAGGACAACATACATTTTATAAGTATAGGCATGTCTCCAACAGAGATGACAATGTTGCAGAAGAAACAATCGGTGGTGAAAGAAAACAATTATCAGTTGATTGCAGGGAATTTATACAAGTTGGGTGCGGATGGAATATTGATACACTATGTGTTGGAACATGAAAGACCAATGATACTAGAAGAATAACATGATGAAATTGCAGTAGGACATTATACAAGGAGAGAAACTGCACAAAATATATTATGTGCAGGGCTATGGTGGCCTACACTTCATAAGGATGCTAAAGAATAATGCCACTCATGTGATGTATGTCAAAGATTGGCAAATCCATATAGGAAAGAAATGTCTTTAAATACACAAGTTACATTGCAAGCATTTGATAATTGAGTCACATAATTTGTATGGCCAATCAATCCACAAGTAAGAAGATCAGGGGTAAGGTACATCATCACTACGACGTAGTACTTGACAAGATGGGAAGAAGCAACCCTAGTTACAGATTTCACCATTGAGACTGTTGCGGGGTTTTTGTTTGAGAATGTAGTCACAAGGTTTGGGTGTCTGCACATATGACTCAATGATAAAGGCACACACTTTATGAATAAGACAATTGTAGGATTGATTGAGGATTTCCAAAATAACCATCAAAAGAGTAGATCATATCATCCTCATGCCAATGGAATAATGGAGGCTTTCAATAAAATCTTGGAGAATGCCTTGACAAAAATTTGCAACGTAGAGAGAGACGATTGGGACTTAAGAGTTCCTGTAGTTTTATGGGTTTAGAGGACTACACTTAAAAGTTTGATAGGTCAGACAACTTTCAGATTGGTCTATGGGCAAGAAGTAGTGATGCCAATGGAGTTTATTCTACCTAGCCTGCACACTGCAAAAATTACTGACCTATCAAACTCTGGCGCAATAGAGGAGACATTGGCATTGTTAGTACAACTTGAGGAATATTTGTTTGTCGCAGGTTTCCATCAGCAAGTTCAAAAGGCTAGAGAGAAGGCTTGGCATGATCCACACATCAAACATAAAAATTTCCAAGTAGGGAATTTGATACTACTCTATGAGAACAAGTTCATGTAGCATCCAGGAAATTTAGAATTTATTGGTGAGGAACCTATGTGATTTAGCACATAAGAGAGACAAGTGTTGCATAGTTGGAAACCTTGAATGGAGAATTCATTGGATGAATGGTGAATGGAAGTTGGATGAAACTCTATTGATACAGATGACAGTCTATGCAGTAATATGGGCAGCCTCATAACACATATTATAGTAGTTGTACCATATTAGGAAGGAAAAACACAGAAAAACAAAAAAAAGTAGATATAACAAAAATATAAGTATTACAAAGTACAAGGAATTGGAAATTACACAGAAAGAATGGTTATCACACATCAATATAGAACTGTGTCAATTAAGAAAATAATACACAAAAGAGAAAGGCTTTGAAGCACATAGAGGAAAAAGAAAGAATAGTTGTGCAATTTGATAATGAAAAGACCATTGGAAGCATTAAAACAAGGAAACAGTGGCTACGAAGTGGGAATGACAGGTCATAAATGTGTCATAGAATATTAAATGATAAAATTCATCATAAATCATGACAGAGTGCATGAAGTACGAGGGAAAAATAACACACCATATTTGGTAATAAATATGCATTTATTTCACAACACATCAGCCACGTTGGATGATTGGGCATGATACTTAAGGTGTGAAGAGATATGCACAGTTGGAAAGGAGGAACAAAAATAAAATAAGGTCATTAAGTGTAAGTCATTGTTGCATGCAATCGAGAGAAAACAAGATCAAACTAGAGAGAATTTGAGTGCGCCAAAGTCAACATACAACTACAAAATAATAGACATAGAGCTAGTTAAGCAATCTATCATACAAGATGAATGGCCCCACCAAAGGTTCGAGCGTCATCTACAACAGTGTGAAAATAGGAAAAATGCCCAGTAAATACACCAAAGGTTGAATAAGTAAACATACCTTCAACTTTAGTGTCACGAGAAAGGTTTCACAAAGATTACCTACCATCGAGGATGGATAATGCCCCACCAATCACGGTCCCAACCAATGGGAAGTACCCACTGTCGACATCACCATTTCCACTTGGTGTAAGAATTGAAGGATAAATGCTTGGTAAGATTTTTGTCCTATAGTTCATGGATCATGACAATACCAAACAACAAAAATTCTCTGAACTAGATAGGGAAAATTATTTTCGCACTAGGCGTGTACCTGACACAAGAGAAATATTGTTTGAGATATAGGATTGAGCGAAAAGATTAGAAAAGGAGGGAATATTGAACTTGTTGTGGACATTATTCAACACATTATACAAAATGTGTTGTGGACAATCAAAATGAAGAACCAAAAATTATACAAGGACATTCCAAAAGTCCTCATAGTACTAGAATCTACTATGGAGGAACAAATGTTAAATATCAATGAAGTCATCAAGGGATTCAGAGCACAGATTGAGGACTTACAATTACAGATCATTCCTGGAACACCATCGGAAGTGCGAGAAGGAATGGAGAGGATGGCGACAAGAGAAGTCGTAAATATCAAGAAAGTAGAGGAAAACTACGCCAAACTCTGTGAGGAAAGTGCACAAATATGGAAAGAGTTAGTAGAGGATCATGAGATGAAGGTTGTGGAAGCCCGATTAAGAGAATCATAAGAGAGGGTGCAACAAGTTTTGGATAAGATAACTACTCTTCCATCAGCAGAACGTATGAAAACCATTTTTTCTTAGATGCAATCATACTTAGAAGTGGAGAAGATGAGGGATCAAGAAAAGATCCTTTAATAATGATTGGGACACTGTAGGAAGAAGCAGTCAGGATAATAAGGGAACTTTCCATTGTGTAGGGAATGGTCAAGCATGCATCATATGAAGCAGAGGAGAAACTCACATCCTTGACTGCGCATGGGGCTGAGGAGATCGCAGAAACAAAGGCCAAAATAATTGAATAAGTGGAGGTAGTGAAGGCTCCCAAAATTTCATTGCAGCATTGAAGAACATGCAGTAGGCCTGAGTGGCTCAGGATGAGCCACAGGTGACTGTTGGGGGCATGTTGGACAGGTCGTTTTGGAATTTAATTTTGGTAAAACTCTTGAGTATAAAATAAATGTCCAGTAGAGGTGTGTAGGAGAAGAAGGAGGATTAGGGAGTGTGCAGTCGAGGCACATCCAGAAGGATAAGGAGAAATGAAGAAACATCTAGAAGTAAAGCACACATTAAATAGAGAATAAATCAGAGAATAAAGCAATGAATAAATAAGGAGAAGAAAGAAGGAGAAGAGGAAGGATGACAACTCAACATGCTAAATATGGAAGGACACACAAAAGAAGAAAGAACAAGAAGTCAAAGTGCAAAAGCAACATGTAGACCAAAAAGAAAGAGAAAGCAATCAAACAACCAGTTAAGTAGAGTTGTCATGCAATGTAATAAGGATTTAGGAGGAACCAACTAGGGTTTTAAGACCTAGATTGTATGTATAAATATGTAACAGGTTGGGAGAATAAGGGTTCCTCCATGTGATTATTCTCAAGCAATATTGTGGAGTCCCTTTGAAGCTACCGAGAGTTCTTTTATGTAAGAAGAGTGATAGGGTATTCTGTAAAAGAGAGGAATCCATGTTTGAATGTAAGAGATGATGTAGAGAGAGAGGCTTTCATTGTAGAGTGTCTAGTCTAGGAGGGAAGAAATATAATCATGATATATCATTGTAAGTGTAGTGTGCAAACCAAAAGCAATTGAAGAACACCTAATAAAGAAGTCATTCATTGGGGACGTAGCCCATAGTTGGGTGAACCACATTAAATCTTTTCTTACATGTCTGTTATCTGAATGTCCATCGATTATGTTTTATTCTTATTAGATTTTTTTTGTTTTATGCATAATCATTTTGCAATAATCATGATTGTTATAGTAACGCTTATGTGGTAAAATTGAATCAATTGATGGTATGAATCTGAATCACTAAGTAGTTAATAGTGAACAAGGAAAAAACTACACGAACAAAACTAATAAGGAAGAATGAATAGAATGGTCACCTCCCATCCCCTCACTACTACAGAAACTAGGTTCTTACAGTCCCAATAGATACCCCAGGTGAGACTTCATCTACGTAAGTAGGTGATGTTGAAAGGGCCGGTGTCTGATGGTTTTTATTGGTAAAAGATAACTTCAACCTCGACTCTTACAAACTTCATGCAACACAAACATCCATCAATATCAACATTCCATATCTAGATAGAGGATACCTATGTGGAGTTTTAATAAGTCATAGTCTATGGAATAAGGTGAAAATTAGTGCTCCATTTGGTCAACCCAATTAGTTGGATCTAACCCATCCAACTTACTTAAATCAACTTTATGAAAGTGGGGCATCATATTGTGGGAATGATTAAGAAATGAGAAATTATGATTGAGACCTTATTCATCCATGTGCTTACTCTTATGGTAGGATTCATCAAATTATTTTTCACCCTCCTCAGCCTTACCCTTCAACTTCACAATTTGATCAAAACAAAGGTTGACTTGTGCAGTGAGAGGAGACATATTGGTTTCCATTTTGGTAATTGACTAGATGGGAAACTCCACCATATTTTGTACTTTGTCCATGGTTGGCATGTTTTGGGTGTTTAGAATGGTTCCAAGGGGTCCACCAAAGAGTTTATCCAAGTGTTAGCCTAATACTATTAGTGTCCCAAGAGAAATTTGTTAAGAGGGGCCACAAGCAATGGTACTAAAAGGTCCACAAATGTTTTTTAGGTGTTGTAAAGTGACACCACAATGATCAAAGTTGCATAAGGAGTTTGTTTATTTGGGTCTTTTACAATGGTGTTGGTAGGCCCCAATATTTTTTTTGTTTCAATATAGGGAGAGTGTTACTCTCTACTGTGTATTACTCACTAATGAAATTCCCAAATTTTTGATATTGATAAATGTGTAGGAATTTTGTTATGTATGTTGTAGATGCTTGGGTTCGTAGGAAAATCCTCAGATTTGTAGAGTCTTATGGTTAGAGGACTATCAAACTCTACATATGTCTAATATACTAGAGGGTTTCCAACAATAATACTCAACTAATATTTCATGACAGCAACTAAGGAGGATATATTGTACCCTTAGTTGTACTACCTAATTCCTTGGTATGTGAGAGTGATTTATTAGAGTGTTGTTCTCAACATACTATAGTAATAGGATGGCCAACATCATTATGTTAGGTTGGATTCAAGTGAACCTAGGGGGATTCCAATATACTTGAAGGTACATGGAAGCCAATTTCGTTTATATATGTTGTCTAATGTAGTACTACTCAAAGCAGTACCAACAGAAATTGCAAGGGTGTCCAACCAAGTGACACTTCTTGTATTCTTCCCCAAATTTATGTTTTCCCACTAAATGATAGATCTCTAAGATGTTAGAACCTATTTCTAGCCTTTAAAAAGTCCTCTAAAATTTGGAACATGTTTTAGCACATGAAAGTGCTCTAATACCAGGTGTGGTGTTCTCTATTAGTTGAAATAGAATATTCAAAGTAAAACATCCATAATGTAGCTACATAAAGAAATTAAACAGAGTAAGATAGATGAAAATATAGTTGAGGAAATAAAATAACAGAACTAGAAAGTGAAAATAACATCCAGTAAGAAATTTTGTATTCATATTTAGAATTAAATGGAATGTTCACTTACCTCTTTGAGGGGACAACCTTTAAAATGAGTACACATCCAAATATAATAATATTCACTTGACAACTAATTACATAGGTTCTACTACTATATATAGTTTCTAATTGACTGAGAACCCTAACCACCTAATGGAAATCCATTAATGAAGTCTCAACCACTAACTAGTGGACCTTTTTAATGAAGCCAAATACATTTATATATTTCACACTCTACTACCTCATGGGGACTTATTTAATAAACATGGCCCATAGTACATTACATAACAAACTATTCCACTAACTATTGGAGTTAGGGTGGGACCCTAACACTAGATGTTATGGTACATCTCATCCTGGATTCTAGGAATTCCCTTATGCCTTGATTCTATTGAACATTCTCCTTTTGATATCAACAAATTCATTCTAGGGGCCTAGTTTAGAGGCTTGGGTACATTAGTCCCATTTACATAATTGGCGGTTTGGTGGATCAACATAAACCAAGAAGGGAGGGTCATTATGGCTCTTTAAATTCGATTTTTATGGCATGTTAGACTTCAAATCCTTATCTCACCATTAAGAATCATACACATAAATGGTCTTAGGGTTCCAATTCCCATTGAAGACACTAAACATGTAAGTCTCTTCTAGTATTTTTTGAGACCCTAGGTGGAAGTTTCCCTTTAGGTAGCTTTCTATTTGTTCTTTCTAGTGTTGGATCAAGTTTTTCTAACTGTGATTGTAGATATTGAGATGTGTTTGGATCTATTCAATATTTTTCGAGCCTCAAGTTTTAGCTTTCATGTAGTGATGTCCTTCTGGATCGTAGGACACTTTTGTTGTTTGACAAGTGTTTTGTGACTATTCACCACCGCCAAGGAACTGATGTTCCTTCACATGTTTTCAGAAAAAATGTAGCATTGATTATGCCTATGTAGTTTTGATATAGCCCCATGGTTCCATCATCCCATATTATATTGTACAATGACATTTATACAAACATTAGTATGGTCACCTTGTTAATATTGAGGTCATGTATATACCTTACCTCATGGCTCTTGTTTTGTAGGTGATTCTCCTTACTCATCCATGGGTGCTCCTCCATCTCTTTGAATTCTCTCCTCCATATTTAGTCCATTCAATTTTTTAGGTAAGAAATTGTGATGAATTTTGACTATATGAATTGCTCCTAACTTCACACATTAGGGGGAAATTGTTATCGAAGTGATTTTTCTTACTTATATAATTTGAGTAGATTTTATTCGATACATAACTATTGTAACTATAACCTACATTATGCACCCCACTTCATCATTGTATGACCTTATCGTACTTGACATAGCTAAGTCAAACCATATGTTAACCATTTTTTGAGGCACATAATTTTTTCTCCATTTTCTATGTGTGTCATGCAGAAAATCCCTTGTTTTCTACACAGCCCTTCCTAAATGCAAAATGACTCATAATTGAACTTGTGCTTATTTAGACTGTGTAGTGGGTACGTAGGGACCTTGTCTAAACCTCTATATTCATCAATACCATTGATTTAATCTTCTAAGATCTCCACTAAACTTATGAATTATTATTAATATATGAGAGAGTTCCCATGAAAACTACATCTAAAGGAGGATTTCATTATCGACCTAGATTGCATTTCATATAGAGAGCATAAGAGTAAGGTTATGCTAATGAAATTTCTTTAGAGAGACTTGAAGTCATCATTTTTTCTCCTCCACCATTGAGAAATTCTTGCATACTAGCTAGATTCCATTATTTTTCACCACAAAGAAAGTTTGCCTCTTCCTACAAGATCTTGGAGTTGGAACAAACAAGGAGACAAAGGACCCTTGGGTGAATCCATGAAACCAAGTAACACATTTTAGCAAGGAAGAGCATGGAATTTTTTTTTTCATACCCTCAATTGAGGTAGTTTTAAGTGAGATATTGATCAAGTGGTTAAATAGACCCTTGATCGAGTGTTCTTGATGGGCATGGAAATCCCTCAATCGAGGGTTGTTGACGGGCATGGAAATCCCTCGATTGAGAGTTCTTGACATGCACAGAAAGCGCTTGATCGAAGGTTCTTTAGGGATGTGGAAAACCATTGATTGAGGTGTTATATTGGGTTAAATAAACCCTTTATTGAGCTCTAGAGCTCAATCTAGGTCCCTTTTTAAATAAATTTATGAATGTTTTTTGTGATACATACCTTAGATAATCAACCTAAATACTCTCTTTGTAGGATTTTGATATAGAATTTGGGTTACACTCCACAATCCTCCCCTTTCTAACCTTTTTAAATGAACTAAATTTAGGCATTTTTCATGTTCTCAACATTTTCACTTGGGCATATATTATTATCAATGATGTGTAGGTTTATATTTAGTTGCATGATAATTAATGAATTTACTTTATTGTCATATACTTTCTTAGTGGTTTATAAAGAATTTGTTCATGGATTTTTAAGGATTTTTAAGATAGAATTGGTCAAATAATCCCCAATCCTTTCTACTTTTATCTTTTTAAATGGGTTAATAAAAATAGTTGCATCTAGCTATTTGTATTAACCCATAAAGACCTTAATAAAGGGTTTAATTAACCCTAGATTAAGGTATTTTGAAGATCCTAGAAAATCCTTAGAATGCAACAAAATTGCTAGATAAAAGGTTTAAAATCAAATCTAATCTCCTTCTTCCCTGATTTTTTGTAGGCAATGAAACCTTGGTGGATGAATCCTCTGACCTAGATCATTTTATTTTATGTTTCACATTACTTTTAAAATTTATTTTCTTTTAAAAATTGTACTTAAAATATTTTTCCATTATTTCAAAGTCATTTGGAGAAAAATCAATAGTATACAAATTACACAAATAAAAATTATAAAAAATATGCCTCCTCTTCAAAAAGACATACATTTTGGTTTTTTCGATTTGAAAGATGATAAAAGACTACTAAATTTTGTATAAACTGTACTCTATAGGAAAAACAAAATGGATCTCCTACATTCTATGTTGATTATGCTCACACATGTTCTACTATATTATGTGTAGACTTAATTTGCATTCTGTGTAGGTTGTTTTAGTTTACTAGAAAAAAACTCACTTTATCAACTTTTATAAAAAATTTCAAGGGAAAGCATTTAATTAAATGCATATTTGACAATAATCAATATTTATGATTTTTGAAAAAATTCTAGTTAGACAACACAATTCCCAACCAAAAAAATGTTATTGCATGTCACAAATCACAAGATTTGCATGAGTTGTAAGGTATTTAATTTAAAAAATATGTAGAATGTCAAATTTTCCTAACCACATTTGACTAAAAATTGATACCACCTTCATGGATTCACCCTTCTCAAAGAAAGGGGTTCCCTAAAGCCACCATGAGCCTATCTTACCTTATTTGGAGTTAACTATACAAATTTTCCCACCATGGACTTAATCATACAATTTTTACTACCATGAGCTAAGTTGGATTGTAATGTTGTTATTATTTATCTTACATTCTTTCATAATCCAGGGCTTGGTATTGTGCTTGCTTGTGTCCCTTTTCTCTTTGCTTAACTTTACTTTTCATATTCCAGGTCTTGGTATTGTGCTTTCTTGTGTCCCTTTTCTCTTTGCTTAACTTTGCTTTTCATTATTATCTATGTCTAATTAACGAATCAGATTAGGTTTTTTTTTCTTCTTGTTCATATTACTCACAACAAACTAGTTGTATTCCTTTTGGTTAACTAGCCTTGTTTCACATGAAAAACAAAAATTCTTACTTGAAACTCTGTCATTTAATGTATATTTGTCAATAATAACCAATGTAGATCCATCTTAAGTCCTAATCTATGAAGTAGTGAAAAAATCCAATTTATTTTGGTGTAATTTATTTATTTTTATTTATTTTTATTCTATATCAAGTTTATTATTTCATCATAAAATTTATTTTTCAAAAATCAAAATATTTTATATTAACAAAATTTTAACTAGTTTTGTCGCTCCACTGATTAAGTCACCCATATTTGAAATCCCCCAACTAACCCATATTTGAAATTTCCCACCATAGCTGTGCAGGAGGAGGAGGAGGAGTGAAATTTTTATCGAAATAACATTTCGTGAGAAAGTATCTATCAATGAGAGAAGTGACAACGCATACTTATACGTATACCTATTGGAGATGGGTACAATTAATCACCTTTTAATCTAAAATTCTAATTTGATGGCTAATAATTGAAAATGCTGGAATATTCTTAGTCTTCCTCCCAAATTAATGAATGTGATTTACTCTTTATAACTTCCATGTATTTTTGAATGCAGCAGTGAACCTGTTTACTTTTTAACATTTACCTAATCGTATTAAGAAATTACTTTACCACCATCTTATTGCCACTTTTAACTCATAAACCGTTGGAATTACAACATTTAAGATTAACTTTTGGATTTCCTCAACTCTATGTGCGTTTCAACTGTCCGTGAGTTTCAATTCACTAGAGTGTTGTCCGTCCAGATAACTTTCAACAAGTTTCAATTCACTAGAGTGTTGACTTTGCGAGTGTACTAGTGACTAGCACAACAACAAAATAGCTGCTGGTGAACGCCGAAAGGTTGAGAAGATGAAATGAATCTTTAAAAGAATATATTAAATTTTATTATCTATTAACAAATAAACTATTGGGTTTCATTTATTTGGTGTTAATATTTTAATTTCTGTTAATCACTTAAGTGGCAATCAGTTAGCTATCAAAGTAATTTTTAAATATGATTAGGTAAATGTAAAAAAGTAAACACATAAACTGATGTCTTTATAATAGCTAGGAA
>ML777598.1:952422-967545 GCA_009831015.1 Picea engelmannii | reverse complement strand
ATCTAAACCTCTATATTCATCAATACCATTGATTTAATCTTCCAAGATCTCCACTAAACTTATGAATTATTATTAATATATGAGAGAGTTCCCATGGAAACTACATCCAAAGGACGATTTCATTATCAACCTAGATTGCATTTCATATAGAGAGCATAAGAGTAAGGTTATGCTACTGAAATTTCTTTAGACAGACTTGAAGCCATAATTTTTTCTCCTCCACCATTGAGAGATTCTTTCATATTAGCTAGATTCAATTATTTTTCACCGCAAAGAAAGTTTGCCTCTTCCTACAAGATCTTGGAGTTGGAACAAACAAGGAGACAAAGGACCCTTGGGTGAATCCATGAAAACAAGTAACACATTTTAGCAAGGAAGAGCATGGATTTTTTTTTCATACCCTCAATTGAGGTAGTTTTAAGTGAGATATTGATCAAGTGGTTAAATAGACCCTTGATCAAGTGTTCTTGATGGGCATGGAAATCCCTCAATCTAGGGTTGTTGACGGGCATGGAAATCCCTCGATCGAGGGTTCCTGACATGCATGGAAAGCGCTTGATCGAAGGTTCTTTAGGGATGTGGAAAACCATTGATAGAGGTGTTATATTGGGTTAAATAAACCCTTTATTGAGCTATAGAGCTCAATCTAGGTCCCTTTTTAAATAAATTTATGAATGTTTTTTTGTGATACATACCTTAGATAATCAACCTAAATACTCTCTTGGTAGGATTTTGATGTAGAATTTGGGTTACACTCCACAATCCTCCCCTTTCTAACCTTTTTAAACGAACTAAATTTAGGCATTTTTCATGTTCTCAACATTTTCACTTGGGCATATATTATTATCAATGATGTGTAGGTTTATATTTAGTTGCATGATAATTAATGAATTTACTTTATTGTCATATACTTTCTTGGTGGTTTATAAAGAGTTTGTTCATGAATTTTTAAGGATTTTTAAGATAAAATTGATTAAATAATCCCCAATCCTTTCTAATTTTATCTTTTTAAAAGTAGATTATGGTATTTTGAAGATTCTAGAAAAGCCTTAGAATGCAACAAAATTTCTATATAAAAAGTTTAAAATCAAATCCAATCTCCTTCTTGCTTGACTTTTTCTAGGCAATGAAACCCTGGAGGTGAATCCTCGCACCTAGATCATTTTATTTTATGTTTCATATTACTTTTAAAATTTATTTTCTTTTAAAAATTATACTTTCCATTGTTTCAAAGTCATTTGGAGAAAAATCAATACTATACAAATTACACAAAAAAAAATATAAAAAATATGCCTCCTCTTCAAAAAGACACTTCAAAAAGACATTTTGGTTTTTTCAATTTGAAAGATGATAAAAGGCTACTGCATTTTGTATAAATTGTACTCTATAGGAAAAACAAAATGGATCTACTACATTTTATGTCGATTATGCTCACACATGTTCTACTATATTATGTGTAGACTTAATTTGCATTCTGTGTAGGTTGTTCTAGTTCACTAGAACAAAACTCACTTTATTAATTTTTATAAAAAATTGTAAGGGAAAGCATTTAATTAAATGCATATTTGATAGAATAATCAATATTTGTGATTTTTGAAAAATTTTTAATTAGACAACATAATTCCTTACAAAAAAAAAAATATTGCATGTCACACATCACAATGTTTGCATGAGTTGTGAGGTATTTAATTTAAAAAATATATAGAATGTCAAATTTTCATAACCACATTTGACTAAAAAGTGATACCCACCTTCATGGATTCACCCCTCCCAAAGAAAGGGTTTCCCTAAAGCCACCATGAGCCTATCTTACCTTATTTGGAGTTATCCATACAAATTTTCCCACCATGGACTTAACCATACAATTTTTACTACCATGAGCTAAGTTGGATTGTAATGTTGTTATTATTTGTCTTACATTATTTTTTCATAATCCAGGGCTTGGTATTGTGCTTGCTCGTGTCCCTTTTATCTTTGCTTAACTTTACTTTTCATAATCCAGGGCTTGGTATTGTGCTTGCTTGTGTCCCTTTTCTCTTTGCTTAACTTTACTTTTCATTATTATCTATGTCTAATTAACCAATCAGATTAGTGTTTTTTTTCTTGTTGTTCATATTATTCACAACAAACTAGTTGTATTCCTTTTGGTTAAGTAGCCTTGTTTCACATGAAAAACAAAAATCTTACTTGAAACTCCTTGTCATTTAATGTATGTTTGTCAATAATAACCAATGTAGATCCATCTTAAATCCTAATCTATGAAGTAGTGAAAAAATCCAATTTATTTCGATGTAATTTTTTTATTTTTATTTATTTTTATTCTATATCAAGTTTATTATTTCATCATAAAATTTATTTTTCAAAAATCGAAATTTTTTATATTAACAAGATTTTAACTAGTTTTGTCGCTCCAATGATTAACTCACACACATATTTTATATCAAAATAACGTTTTGTGAGAAAGCATCTATCAACGACAGAAGTGACAATGCATATTTATGCCGAAAGGCGTATACCTATTCGAGATGGGCACAATTAATCACCTTTTAATTTAAAATTCTAATCTAATGGCTAACAATTGAAAATGTTGTAATATTCTTAGTCGTCCTCCCAAATCAATGAATGTGATTTACTCTTCATAACTTCCTTGTATTTTTGAATGCATTAACCTGTTTACTTTTTAACATTTACCTAATCATATTAAGAAATTACTGTACCACCATATGATTGCCAAGTTTAACTCATAAACCTTTGCAATTACCACATTTAAGATTAACTTTTGGATCTCCTCAACTCTATGTGCGTTTCAATGTGCTAGTGATAAAGACCAACACCAACCACAACCACTAGTGATAAAGACCAACACCAACCACTTTTAGGCTGTGCTAGTGATAAAGACAAAGGCACACTAATGCATTGACACATCGCTGCACTTACTTTCTTGTGATTGCTGAAAACGCTTCACGTTCTGGTGGAAAAAAAGTGCATGTAATAAACGAAGAGTTTTGGATGTTCTCATCCAATATCCAAATACACCAAACACACCGTATTGTTTCAAATCGAATTCTTCAAAGGAATAAACGGGACAATTCTTCAACAAAAATTGCAATAATAGGGACAATTCATCAAAGGAATCCGTTAATACAGTAATATTATGGTGGGAGTAATCGAGAAGAGCCCGGCCTACAGACTCATCACCAATAATAATAATCAATCGAGCTACAGAGTACGATTCAAGAATCGCTTAACACTAATAGACAACAGGGAGAGGGTGTCGACTGTCCGAGTCACCACTTCATCCCAAATCATTGATTGATTAATCGATAGCTAAACAGCTTTTGGCCATCCTTAGAGTTGGCCTCCTTCGAAAGTCTGACCGAATTGCCAGTTTGAAGGAGCGGCATTATATGAAACAATTGTCCTGCCATCGCTGGTGGTGACCTGGAACGAAAGGCCCTGCCCGTTCAGGTAGGAATTGCTTTGCCAGTTCTGTCCCCAATTGCGTGACATAGGCTGCCAACCGGTCGTTGACCCTTTTATCGAAACGGCGTGAACATCTCCAGCTCCTCCAACATTGGTGATGAGCACCAGGTTGAAGTATGAGTGGCCATTCACGGTGAAACGAATTCCTCCCTTCCTCAAGCAGGGCACTCTGCATTGCCAGCCTCTCAGAAATTAGTAGCGAGATAGAAAGACCGCGTGCGAATTTGAATTCAATTAGGTTATGCAAATGATCAAGGGGCAATGAATTACCGCGTGCGAATTTGAATTCAATTAGGTTATGCAAATGATCATGGGGCATTGAATTACCTTCTGTAGAGGATGGGGACGATCCCACTCCTGTACTGGGCGATCTTCAGAAAAGCGGGCTCGGCCATATCGAAGTGTTGCAGGGGTGGGTTGCACCATCCACCGTCGTTATTGGGGAGAGCATTGTTTGGCGGGCAGAAGTTGGTGGCTGTGACCATGACAGTCCCTGGCAAACACCACTGGGGATCGTCATTGCATTGCATTTCATAGCAGGCTCCACAGCTGAGGCCATCGTTGAAAAGCGCAGTGCTCAAAGCAGCAGTGTTGGTTCCATAGCCTTGGCTGTAAAGATTACCGTACCCACACGCCCCTCCTGCACCGTTTTCACAGCCACAAATTCAGGGTGTAAACAGCCAAAGGAGATGCTAGTTCATACAAAACTGCATTAGATATGAAATATAGCAAAAGATATAAGGTTATCGAACTTTACCCATCGTCCCAGAAGCATCACTGCCACCGTAGAAAGTGCCATGAGCCGACTCCCAGCCCCCGTATCCATGAGCTCCAGTTAATAACCAGATGATTGCTAATAATGAGGCGAATGCAATGCTCTTTACCAGTTCCATCGATCTGATGCTTATCATATTAAGCAACAATAAGAACCACCACAGGAACTACCTAGAGCAGTGACTCTAAGTTAAAAGGGCTAATCTGAGAATCAAGGAGATCTGAAGCAGAAAGGGAGAGAACTTGTTTGGCTGGATTTGCAATGAGGCTTGTGCAGAGTATATATAGATGTATCAGTGCTATATCCTTCCAACAACAGTAGCATTCAAAGATTTCTATATCTGAAGTAGTTTCAAGGTAAGTTGATGTTTGAACGAAATTGTCAGTTGTTCGGTAAGCAGCACATGGGGGAGTGCACGCACATCTGTCTTCAATTGGTCCACTTACAAATGCTACAGCAATTAAGTAACTGTCGATATTGATGCAAAGTGAGAATTATGAGGTGGGCAGCTACAGACAGATATTTGTCCAATCATGTGACACGGATAACTGTGTTTGTTCATTGAACGACATTTGTCTAACGATTTGACGGGGATAACGGCGTTTGTCCATTGAGTGATATTATTGACATGCATTTTATAGCCTATACCAAGATTGCGGTAGCGCCATAACTCCTTAACATATTCAGCAATTACAATGCAAGGATCTCTGAATGGTTCGGTTAGTTTGCTTTCTGGAGCATGGAAAACAAACGGGTTGACACGCCGGTCCATGTGTTGCAAGCTTCTTGTATTTAATACTGTCTGATTTACAACATATTATCAGTTTTCCCACAAGAAAGAAACGCGTTTGTATATATATCTTCTCCGTTTTGACTATTTACTCCAAATCTATTATGGAAATTTTTTTGTTTCATTTATTAACCTTAAAAACAATTTATTTTACGTAACGCTGTGACAACAGCTTGCTTCTTTGTGCAATCATTGAAAGCATACGGTAAATATTTCATACCTTAAGTTCAATTGCCTGTCTTAACTAGTCTGCTATTATATACCAATTGACTTCACAGCTGATATGTCCGACTAACCGAAAGTTCTCATACGATGTGCAGACACTTTTTTTCGGTTGAACAGTCAAAACTAAACAAACATCTCACCTAAAAAAATAAAAATGGGTATTGAATTTTGTTACTTATAACTTTCTTTCATCCAAAATTTGTTGGATATGGGGCAGGACCCGAGGGCCCATTTCTCCACATTATTAGATTTGGTAACAGACATGTAGCGCCCCCAGTATACCCATGTCAACCAACAGATTAAGACTGCATCATTTAACAGTGATTTACGTTGTCCCGAATCTGACAACCAAGACAACGATAGCATTAAATTGTTACGAAATATGTGGCTGTTCGGTCAATTAAAATTCCAATAAATCGAAGACATATCTTGTTCACTAACTAACTTCAACTCAATTAAATTCATTGACATTGCTGTACGTGATTTGATTGTCAAAGTTTATCAAGATACATATTCTATTATCTTCTCTTATTTTAATTTATAATCCTTTAAAAGAAATATATGTTTTTATTTTTTAAACATATATTTTTATTACAATTAAAATAAAAAATAATTATTATAATTTAATAAATAAATACTATTTTTTATGGGATACTGGTTTTGTCCTTTCTTAAGAAGAAATAAATGCTTTTAACTATTAAACTCACTTAAAGTGTTCACTTTAAATAAAATATTTCAATATCAACTTTATTTATAAAGAAACAAAATAAAATTAGTAAGCCTATATGAATTTTTTACAAGCTATTATGAGGAACAACTTAAAAATATATTAATAACACTTTTTTTCAATGTTGATCATAAATATTAATAAAAATTTTGTGGATAGGTGTTTTTCACAAATTTCTTATTTTGTCATAGGTGCTTTCTACTTAGCAATAGCGAAATGTCTAATTAGTTCATTGTTTAACATGGAATTAACAAATGATATTTAAAAAAATGATTAATAAAAAAAAATCCATTGTCCACCATAAACAAAGTATTCAATGTCTACTTTAACTAACATATTTCAACATCAACTTTATATATATATATAGTGATTGAAACTAAAACATTTTTAACTGACAAATTTTTTCAATGGTGCGTTGTGGCATGTGGTATATATATATATATAATAACCAGCTTAAATTCATTTTAACTCTAGATTCATCATGTGTGGAGAGGGATCAAGTTCCTTGAGCTAAACACCCACAATAACAATATATATATATATATATATATATATATATATATATATATATGATTTATTTTAATAACATCTTAACTAAAACAAAGCCAAAACTAAAAAAAAACTTCAAATTCAAAACACTCTCATGTTAGTGTAATAATATCACCCTTGCTTATATATATATATATATGAGGATAGAACTGTCCAATGATGTATTGTGTAGATGTGGAATTCTTTCCAAGTTTAAAATGAAGTTGGTATATGACACACAGACACAAATATAGAATTAACTTAAAAAACAAAATATATATCTAATTTATTTAATAACATCTTTTAAAAAATTATTTACCATAAGTACGAGTGGAATAATAGAATCCTTGCTAATACCACTTTGGAAGTAGTGAAATACCATTTGTATGTTATATATATATATATATATATATATATATATATATATATATATATATATATATTATGTTTTATATTTTAGTTCTATTGGTCACATCCTTAACACCCAAGTTGAAATCAATTACTAGGGAACACTAAATAAACTTGGGGTAGTTATTAATTCCACAACATGGTAATCTCCCAAATATAATAACCACTAACCTTTTTTTTCCAAAGAAAAGTTGCTCGAAATTATATTAAGATTATAATTACCTTTACATCATCAAAACCATGTCAGATGGTCTATTGCAAGTCCCTCAAAAGTTTAGTACATAGCTAGCCAGCCACTACTACAATCTGAGTATTGTTGTACTTTTCAAAAAGTGGAAATTCTCTTCAAAATATTTATCCTACTTCAATCCGGGCATGGATGATTAATCCCCTTACATAATAGATTTTTATACCATACGATTAATTCTCAACCTTTCAGAAGGAGAAATAGTTCATAAATTCAAAACTCCGTTAAACAAAACAATATAAAAAACCCCAAAATGTAACCCATGCATAAAAGCATGACCATCGCTAAAATCATCATTATAAGATATTTAAATGATTCGGTGCATCTACCTTTCCATTGACAACAAAGTAGTATGTCAATCTGACAGGAAACCCGAGTAAAGCCTGTTTTGATAGTAGGTCTTCTTTCTTGTTGAAATCTCTGAAAATATGAATGAAGTTGATTTCTTGAAACTGTGAGGATAATTCTTTGGTTATGTATTTCCACCCTTCTAAATGGCTGGCATTTAAAGTGCATCCATTGTTGAGTCAGTCAATAATACCCTTTGAATATCCAAATACTTTTAGTTTAGTAATATTCCACATTTTTGCCATGGTTAAAGTCCCCTAATCCCCTAGCAACTCATCTTTTGAATGTGTGCCACTACCTCCATTTAGGAACCATCTACAAACTTTTTGAGAGGAAAACTTAAATATTCCCCAAGTCCCACACTTCTGTCCTTTTAATATTGATGTCGCATCGAAAAAGGAAATTATATGATCTGAATCCTTAATTAGTGGGCTCAATTTCATAGAAATTTTTAATTTTGGGCTGTTACCGGGGCAATAATTCCTCAGTGTTTTAATAAAGACTGCCATCCAGTTGGGACTTTTCCCTTAGAATATCACTTGATTCATTTCTTGCCATATATTGTAACAAAGATGTGTCTCCAGTATACTTGAACATTCTTTATCTCTCATCCATGTCTCAAAGAAATGACACGGAGTCCTTCCATTCCAACGAAATTTCATGTTTAGTCGAATATCTAAGTTTTCCCAGACAATTTGTATAAATCGAAAATGCACAAATAAGTGATCAACATCCTCGATTTCAGACTTGCATAATGAACACCGCCTAGGTCCCTGCCATCCTTTGCCCTATAAAACTTGCCAAGTTAGTATTTTATTTTCTGAAGCCAGCCAAATAAACAATTTTTTCTTCAATTGGATCTCCCATTTCCATAACTTAAATTTCCATCTCTTCATCTGAGGCCACTCATAGATAGAAATAAGTGTTGAATACATATTTTTAACTGACATTCTCCCTGTAGAATCCCCTCCTATCCAGATGAGTGTGTCCTCTTTCTCTCTTAGTGACACCCCTGCCTCATTTAGATCTCTGCAATATTGTTCCCATTATGTTTCTAAATCCCTAGATATTCCCAAATCCTTTGCACTAATCCACTTTTCCGAGTGGGATATTGGGTCTTAAAAGACTGAAGCCAATGCCAAGGAAACAATCCCTTTTATGGCTAGGAATGATCTCAATTGGTCTGTTAAGATAGCCTTATGTCCTAGACCAAGAATATGATCTCTTCTCGATACAATGTTGGTTCCTGTCCCAGGTGACCAACTTAACCAATGGAGAATAACATAAAATGACTGTACCATACTATTCCACATCCTCGATGCCACATTTGCTTTATGGTTAGACAACCTTATCCATTCGATAACTGTCAACTTTCTCATGTACTTATCCCTAATAAGTTTGTGCCAGATCCCCTGCAGAGTCAAGATCCTCCATAGTGTATTTGCATTGAGAGTCGTATTGGAGAATGTCAAGTTTTTGATCCCCCACCCTCCGACTTTTTTGGGTCTAGAAAGTAGTTCCCATATACATAAATGGATTTTTTGTGAGTCTATGCTACCATTCCATAAAAACTTGAAAATCATTTTCCGAATTTGATTCAAAACAGCACGCGAAATGGCTTCCAGTGACATCCAATACACTAGTTGTCCTTCTAAGACAGATTTTACCAGTGTATATCTACCCCCTAGCAAAAGCCATCTATTGCACCATACCTCTATCCTCTTCGAAACTTTTGTTAGTGGCCAGTCACAGTCTTCGACTCTAGAATTTTTGGTCTTTAAACAATAGCCTAAGTACTTAAACCCTTCAGACAAATCCATAAAAACATAGGGGAGGAGATCTTTGAAGGGGATAAGAGCATTACTTGGAAAACCTGCACGTAGAACTATATATTTGAACTAATTTACCATTAGTCTAGATGCTAAGTAGAAGGATGAAATTATTTTGTCTATCTCTCACCACTCCTTTGAGTCATCCCTTGTCATAATAATAATATCATCAACAAAAAGAACATGCGGAATCTTTAAAAGACTGGAGACTTTAATACCTGTGACTTTACCATCTTCCTGAGAAGATTTCAGTAGTAGGTTGAGTCCTTCCATTATGAGGATAAATAGTAGTGGAGACAAAGGAAAACCTTGTCACAGCCCCCTACCATTTTTAAAGAATCCTTTCGCTTCTCCGTTAATTAAAACAGCTAATGTAGAAGACAAAACACAAGCCATTATCCAATTTGTCAGTTGAGAGCCGCAACCAATAGAGATTAGAATGAGTCTTAAAAAATCCCAATCGACACAGTTGTAAGCCTTTTTCAAGTCCAATTTAAGAACTAGCACCCTTAATTTTTTTTTTTGATGTTGTGTAAGCTTTCATGTACTGAGTCGATAGCTTCTTGAATTCTCCTTCCATGGAGAAATCCAAACTGTTCTTCGGAAAGTGCACAAGATAGAAAGGGCTTAATCCAATTGGAAATGATTTTCGATATTAATTTATAACATAAATTTCATAAAGAAATCGGTTAGAAATCATCAAAGGTTTTGGGCTTTTGTGTCTTCGAGATCAAAGCTATGAAAGTTGAATTTATGTTGCCTCCCACTGATCCCCGTATTCTCGTTTCTTCCACCATAGCAAGAAGGTCATGTCCCACTATATTAAAAAAAAAAGTGAAGAATTCAGTTGACCATCCATCCAGGCCAGGGCTCTTTCATTTTTTGAACTTGAAGAGAATTGATTTTAATTCCGCCAATGATACCGGTTGAGTGAGATTGTTTGAGTCCTCCTCCTTGAATATTTTTGGGAACATACTTGCAATTTTGACTTTCTCAGCCATATTTGGAGTCTCTTGATTCTTGAAACAATTATTAAAGTGATCAAAGGCTGCCCTTTTAATAGCTATCGACTCTCTGAAAATCGACCCTTCAATATCCAAAATTTCCCAAATGTGCTTTCTCGCACGATTGAAATTGGTGAAGTTATGAAAACATTTTGTATTATTGTCCCCACTCGCCAGCCAAATCGCCCTGCTGTGTAATCTCCAAGATTCTTTGATACCTCTAAGGATCACATTTCTATCCAATTATTTTTGGCGCAAAATCCTCCCTTCCTCCAAGTTTGTAGTATCTGCATTTAGTATTGAAATGGATAATTTAATGCCTTCTTCTAAATCTTTGAGTTTGACCAAGTTCTTTTCCTGTTTCTGTCGATACCAGTGCTTAGTTTTTTCTTTTAAATTTTTTAATTTCCACATGAGGTGATTCATGAACCCTGATTCAGTCAAATAATTTGGATTGTTTCAAGTTGACAAAACCAAATGTTTAAATTCCGGATCCAATAGACAGTGAGCATTAATTTTGAAGGGAGAAGCAATATGAGTCGAAGGAGCGTCCAACTGTAATAGAACTGGAGCATGATCTGAGATGAATGGGTATTCAACCCAGGAACGATAAATCCCCACATTTAGTAACAAATATTTGGCAACTAAACACCTGTCAAGCCTTCTTCCCACAGCTTGTTCCCCCGACCTACCATTTCTCCACATCAAAACCAGCTTTGTAGGTTTCATGTCAATCAGCTTTTTATCCCCAAACAAGTCCTTGTAAAAGTCATCAAATATAAATTTTCTGGGAGTATCCCCCCAAAATTCCTTCGGATTGCAGACAAAATTCAGGTCACCCGCTAAAATTAGATTCTTAATATCTAATAATCCTCTATCCACAAAAATTTTCTAGAATTTAATGCGCTCCATGCACGGTCCATAGACATTCATGAAAGCAAGTTCCCTATTGTCCCTTATGCTTGTACCTATTAATAAGATGCCACCAACCGTAAGATAGGGAACAATATCAAAGATAAGAGGATCCCAAGAAACCAGTAAACCCCCAGAATTTCCCAAAGCATCGACCGCACATGTCACCTAGGTGGGTCTAAGGGAAAACAAAAAATCTATGGAAATTTGTGTCGAAACCAAAGATTCCTGCAAGAAAACAATATCAAGGCGAGTTTTATCTAGTAATCTCCTAGCCGAAGCCTTTTTCAGGGAGCCTCCAGTCCCTCTTAAATTTAAGGATAATAGTAACATTATTTTTCCTAAGCCTGGGATTTCACTGCTCTAAGAGGCCCTCCTTCAATGGAAGCGATTGGTTCAATATTAATTTTACTAATGGATGTTTGTTTCTTCCGCGAGCTTCTCATTTTTAGTGGGGACAAATCCATTCCCACCCCTCTCGACCAAGCAAAATATTTTCCCTACCCCGCATCCATCCCATAAGAAGTACCTTCAGAGTTTTGACCATCACTTACCACCAATTTCCCTTTAACAAATGGTAACTGTGATATAATTTTATTTCTTTTGACGCCAAGTACTAGCGATTCGAGGATCTCACTAAGGGATGGCTCATCCAACTCTGGTTCACCATAACCAGGTAGAGGTAATGAGCCAGACTCATTACTAGATTGTCAATTTGTAGGATATCACTTAAGGCAGTCACAAGCGAAACCAACGGGCAAAAAGTCTACGAGGGAGACTTCAAGTGAACTTGAGTAACATTCGAGCTAATAACATTCGTTTTCACCTTTGTGTCAATGAGATCATGAATGACAGTCCTAGAAGGACTCACAAAATTCTATATGGGTTCAAAAACATTAAATCCCTCACTTGTGACATGACTTGTGACCCCTGAAGTAGAAGACCGCAACCAAACATAATTTTTTAATGCTTCTTTTTCCCGGACTGAAAGAGAAGAATAAAAACTAGGACAATGCCTTTTCATCTTACCAGATAGCCAAGAGTGTGTTAATGTTTATGCCATTATTATAGTTCTTTGCATTTCAATAGATAAGAGCAACATAATAACAAGATCACTGAGAAATACACATTCACAAGAGATGCAACATTTATCCTGGGAAACCCTCTAGGGGAATAAAACCCAGCAAAAACTTCCTTATCATAAATTGCCAATACAATGTTCAAGAGATAAATCAAACCAATATCGATAGTCCTCCCCAAAAGATGCGCCACTCTTCTTCTCCTCTCTCCAACTGGTAATTGCAGCTTGCCTCATAAGAGAATGAGCAAGTGAGTTGTGATCAAATGAGGCGCTAGGCTCCTATATTTATACATGTTATGGAATGTGTGAAGTGTCTCTTCAATGGCAGGGCCGACTTCTTAATCTGGGTGGGTAAACCCACCTTTATTATATTTATGGGTCTTCTTATTAACTGTCGGGGCCGACTTCTAATTATGTCTATTATAATTATCTGTTAACCAATTCACAAAAGGGGATTTGGTCCTAATACAATTACCGACATGATTAATCCACAATGGGGATTAATCCTATAAATAAAATAAAAATAAGAATAAGAATACTCTTCGTAGTTACATTATTTAAACACTCCACCTTAACAAGAAGGGTCTTCTTCAACAGCATCAGGCAAGAGAGGTCTACATCATCAGTGGCATCAAGAGGACAGTATCGTCAATATCATCTTGAAACATTGGCTAGCACATTTATGAGTCATCGAAAGTTTTCTTCATTGGAAGCATCATCATTCTCGAAAGAATGCTATCATCATTTGCATCAAATATGTATCAGTAACAAAAAATGATACCTCATCACAGCAGTAGGCTAGCAGTACTACACTGGCTCAATGTCACAGCAGTTAAGTTGGTAGCTCAGTGTCAGTCACATCTTGTTTTACATCTAACAACTAGGTCAGAAGAAAGTAATATCATCATCTCGCTTTACGTCTAACAACTAGGTCAAAAGCATGACTCATCTTTCTTTACGTCTAACAACTAGGTCAGAAGCAAGGAACACATCAACATCTCGCTTTACGTCTAACAACGAGGTCGGAAGCGAGGAATCATCTTTCTTTATGTCTAACAACGAGGTCAGAAGAAAGGAATCACAGTGTCATGCTTTATGTCTAACAGCGAGGTCAGAAGCATGACTCATCTTGCTTTACGTCTAATAGCTAGGTCAGAAGCAAGGAACATGCAACATCATGCTTTACATCTAACAGCGAGGTCAGAAGCATGACTCATCTTGATTTATGTCTAACAGCGAGGTCAGAAGCATGACTCATCTTGATTTATGTCTAACAGCGAGGTTAGAAGCAAGGAACACACAGCGTCATGCTTTACGTCTAACAACAAGGTCAGAAGCATGACTCATCTTTCTTTACGTCTAACAGCGAGGTTAGAATCAAGGAACACACAGCGTCATGCTTTATTTCTAACAGCGAGGTCAGAAGCAAGGAAAATATATATACTCCCCCTTTCAGGGAGGGTCCTTTTAGACTATACCAAGCTTATCTCGAAAGTGTTCAAACTTTACATGAGATAGAAGCTTAGTCAACACGTCAGCAACTTGTTCATCCATGCTAATGTACTGGAGCTTCAAGGCTCCTATCTGTACCATGTCGTGGATGAAATGATAGTGGACCTCTATGTGCTTTGACCTGTCATGGAATACAGGATTCTCTGTCATCTTTATGCATCTTTGGTTGTCACATAGAATCGCGGTTGCTCTCATCTCCAAGTCAAATAGGCCTGTCAACAACTTTCGAAGCCATATAGCTTCACAGCTAGAAGAACATGCGGCAATGTACTCTGCTTCTGCTGTGATGAGAGCAATACTGGATTGCTTCCTACTCTGCCACGAGATCATGGCTGATCCCAAACTGAAACATCATCCAGAAGTTCTTTTTCTGTCTACAACGCTTCCTTCCCAATCTGCATCAGTGTATCCACTCAATGTAAATCCATGATCTCCATCATAGATGAGACCATAATCCATTGTACCTTTAAGGTACCTCATCACATGTTTTGCAGCCACTAGGTGAACACGTCTGGGATCTACTAGAAACTGACTCAAGGTGTTCACTGCAAAATAGATGTCTGGTTTGGTGTTCGTCAGGTACATCAGCGATCCAATAATCTGTCTATACAGTGTGGCATCTATCAAATCTGACGAAGTATCGACCAACAACTTCAGCTTTGCTTGCATGGGAGTATTCATGGACTTGCATTCTAGCATGTCGAATCTCTTTAAGATTTCGACCGTGTACTTCCCTTGGTTAGGGAATATCCTTTCTGGACTCTGCCATACCTCAAGACCTAAGAAGTAATGCATTAGGCCAAGGTCTTTCATTTCAAATTCTGTGGCAAGTCTCTGTTTACATTCAGCGATGAGCTTTTCTTCTCCAGTTAAGAATAAGTCATCCACATACAGTAGTAATATTACTGGTTCATTATCCATAATTTTGAAGTAGATATTTGAGTCTGCTTTACTCTTGGTAAAGCCTAAGCTTGTCAAGAAACTATCAATACAACCATACCAAGCTCTGGGAGTTTGCTTCAATCCGTATAAGGCTTTCTTCAATCGGTATACATGAGACTTCCTTTCTTCAACCTCAAATCCTTGGGGTTGCTCTATATACACTTCCTTTTCGATAACAGCATTCAGGAAAGCTGTCTTCACGTCCATCTGGTCCAGCTTCCATTTCATCTTGGTAGCAAGAAATATAATGGTTTTGATCGAAGTGTATCTGGCCACATGAGAAAATGTCTCTTCATAGTCAATACCTTCCTT
>ML777598.1:902210-938076 GCA_009831015.1 Picea engelmannii | reverse complement strand
TTATTATTATTATTATTATTATGTAACATTCTCTACCCCAACTAAGGTCCATTACATGTGGAATTACACATAAAAATGATTTTTATTTTTTATTTTTCTGCTAACTAATTTCTTGTAGCTTATCAACTATAGAATACACAAATTTAACTATTGTATGATAACATTAATTAAATGCATATACAACATGCTAAATTTGACATAAATGTTGTTTAATAACTGAACCTAGAATAATACAAATCCTTTTTAAACGCATAGTGAATGCACAACCATTAAAAGTTCATAAGTATAACACATAAAATAAATAAAACACTTATCTTTTAAATCAGTTATGCAACCAACTACCTGGGATGAAGATTCCACCAAACCATAAAATTGTTGTTTCATATATCAACAACAAGTCACCCCTAAGATGGGGCTAACAATAAACAAAAAAGGGTCACTCATGGCTCATAAAATCCCACAACTTACTCATATTCCCCTACAACTATCTCAATTTTCCACCAACTCTCTTCCTCTTGACCTTCCCAATCCAAGTAATGTATCCCTTAAGTTATATTAGTCCATTAGACATCCCATTCATTTATTAGGGTCTCTTTGGCATAGGTAATCAATAATATCACTACTTAGAAACTCAAGGGAGCTCACTACTAGGAAAAATACTAGCAAAAAAAACAACAATAACTTGTTGTTACAGTACAACTCACATGGGAATTCACTCTTCAGGTATGAAAACCTGGATCTTCAGTGTTCTACTCAAAATACTCTCCATAAATTATACAACATACCGCATAATTCACCCTATGTGGTTTCTACAACTCCAATGCTCTATTCTTCCCTGCTCTCTCCTTGTTGTTCATGCAAAACATGACTATCCCAAAACTGTTGTAACTTCCCATACAAATATACTCTCTTTTCTTGTTTTCTTGACTTACACACTTCCCCAAGTTGATTGTACTCAGTCATGCGCTCTCAATAACTATGATATGTGACTTCTCACACCCGTGCTCTTACATGCATTCAATGATTGGCTTTGAGAACACTCAATTAGAAAATTAGAAGGTTCATATACCAATAGAAATTTTATTAAGTGGGTTGAATTAATAGACATGGGTAATTATCCCTTGGATCCCTCTCTTAGACATTATTTTATACCCTCCCCTCTCTTGTGGATTAATCATCCCCCATCTCTATCCATGCCTCCCAACAATTGACATCATATTCTATTTATTATGTTCATAAATACAATTTGCATATACATATCTTGGTCATAAACACATTTCCTATATACATTATGCATTAATTAAAACAGGGATTATAGTGGGAAATTACATTCCCCCTCCCCTACAATTGTGCACCACCCTTGGTGTACAACAATATGTTGAAATACACATATGCATGCACACACACACACATTTACATCACAATACTTAGAAAAATACAAATTATGCAATTTCACAACTCTAACAGCAGTTCCAACCATAATCTCATGTTCCACTCAACCCACCAACCCAAGGAATGTACTCCCTTTACTAATTTCAGTCCATCGGGTTGTACCATTCTTTTATTAGGGCCCCCAACAAATGTTGGCTAGGACTTTGATATGTGGTTCCATAACTCTAGTTGTTCAAAATGGAGTCTTACATTCTTATATTCTATTTTCTTCAAAATTGATAAAAATTGTGTGTATTCCTCTCGCATAATTTATTCGATCTCCCATGTTGTGCATTATGAATTGTAGAAGGTCCATTGAACCTTTATCATCCCTATGGATTTGTTCTTAAGAACTTTGAATTTACAGTCGAGGATGCATACTGGTTCCACCCCAAAATCTCCTCTTTGCTCCATCTAGATCACAATCCAATCAATTATGTGGTTAGGGTCAGACACATATTTTTTTAATAAGGATACATGATATACATTATGCACACTCATGGATGTAGGAAATGATAGCATATATGAATCTGGCCTTATCTTTTCTAAGATCTCAAAATGTCCACAATATCTGGTTGTCAACTTCGAGTAACTTCATAATCTTAGAAAAGTTCATTTCTCCTTCACTTTTAAAAATACATGTTTTCCCACTTTAAAATATCTAAAAGATTTTTTCATGTATGATAAAAAAAAAATCTTGTCCTAGGTAGCCTTTAAATTGATCTTTATCATCTACTCTTCCATTTCCTTCAACAAATCAATCCCAATAACCGCTTTGTTTTTTGAGTTATCACAACTTATTGGCATGTTTCACTTTATGTGATCTAGGAGGATATTGGTGGCCACCCACCTTGTCCAACTATCTCAAAACAATTTTTTGGCAACTTACTATTTTTAGCATTTTTTTGGTCCCTGAACTTCCAGGGCTATTTTGAGGGCCTAAACGAATTTTTTTCACGATTAGTGACGCAGACTGCCACTCAGCGTACACGTCCGTGATCACCAGGACCTTCTCTCACCTAGGCCCGAAGAGCTAACTACTCTTCAACTTCCTATCGGAAGTTCTCACTACCCACAAACCTTCCTTGTGATCTCCCCCTTTCTAATTGGGAAATCGGAACTCACTTGATCGCAAGTCCTGCGCTTGCGGATTCGGGTCTCACTATTTCCCGAAACCCAATGGAGTATCCAATTCGCGCCTCGGGAAATTCCCTATCGGGAAATCGGATTTTTCATTGTGAAGAGTTGCTCCCCCCGTGAATCCCCGATTCCCGATTTTGCGATGGCGCTCCCACTATGGCGTTAGTCCCTCCGGCTACTCATTTCCCATGTGACCTACCAGTCCACGAGACCACGTCCTTCCCCCTTATCGGGATTTCGGAATTCGCGAGTTTGAATAGCGTAGAACTCACACCTTTGGGATTCCCGATCCCCAAATTCTGATGCCACCTGTCCTTTCCTCCCTGATGCCTGCACCCCACACTCCCGTAGTGATTTCACGCCACGTGTCCCCGCGGCGATCAACGGCTCCAGTTGCATCGGGAAATAGCTAATCGCGATTTCAGCAGGTACAAAAATCCTGTCTCCGTAACCCCCGATTCCCCGATGAGCCAAATCCCGATGGCTCTTGGGCTCCTCCCCTGCACGTTAAGGTTTAACCTTTGTGCTACTCTTCCGAGATCTGATGGCTTGCGGGATTTCGCTGCTCTGCCCTACGAATCCTGACCGTCAACTCTACCTCTTGGAGGATTTCCTGAAAATGACTAAGTGCTTCTGTCGAGACTTGCTCTCCAAGCCTGCGCTTGCAGCTCCTGCTCGAAAACTTCTTCGGCACAACCTTTTACGCTCCCTTTCAATGATATCACAAGGGTTCCATCCCTCCTGAGCTTATTCAATCTGAATCCTTCAGAGGAACGTATGCGCACTCCTTGCATTCGACGTTCAACGTTGTCCGAGTGTTGAATCTTTCAGACTCTGCGCACTCACTGCAGCAGTAGTCTTCAATGACCTTGCTCAGAATAGCAACTCTGAGTCTTTGTCCAGCCTGTGCACCCTTTGCACAGCTCCGGTGCCAAATTTTCACTCCTGAGAACTTAGAACAGAAGTTACCTCTATCTGAACCTTGCAGTCACGCACTCCTTGCGGACAAATTCCACTACACTCTTTGCAGGAATATCTTGGCTCAGAATAGAGAAACAATTGAAACTAATTCTCTTTCAGACTTCAAGTTATAACCATGAAATCGCATGCACAACATATCTAAAGAAAATGCATAACCAGAAACAAACATTCATGAGCATATCAACAATATACACAGAGAAAACAACACCATACATGAATTTGAATCAAAGACTCTCTTCTATTAACTCAAATCTGTACATGGGTGTTCTTCACAATTTCTCTACTTGTTCTCTTCTCTTCTGAATGCTTGATCATTTCTGAATTATTTTACAATGTACAAAGGAGGGTGTCTATATCCGTTTTCCTTCTCGAACACTAAACTGTCTAATCTAGTCTTCAAACATCTATCTACCTACATTAAATCTAATAAATGCCTCCTATCTATTTCAGACATGAGCATATGGCTCGAGGTCTGATACAACATACAAAAGGTGCTTTCATAAATGCATCATTTATACATTGGCGCATCCTCTTAGATGAAAATTAAAAACTTTCTGTTGGCTCGCTTGTCTTGGGCGATGCTCCTTGATGAGTTGGTGATGCTCCTGCATCATACTCCTCGGCTTGAAAACTTTCATGGGCTCCTGTCCATGAGCTCCTGCACGGTCTGTCCATTCTTTTGGATAACTGCTTTTGTCTCCCAGCTGGCATCTTCCACTGGATGATTCTTCCACTTCACCAGATACTCAAAATACTGCTTTCGCCTAGTCGTCTTGCTTACCCTTTTGTCAAGTATACGCTCTATCTGTGGCTTCTCTGAATTCGGCATCTGCTTCCGCCACTGAATCTCTAGCTGTCCATCACTTTCAGCTCTTATTTCTTCCACCTTATACGAATATAAATCTGAAACATTGAACGTCAGAGATATGTCGATCCCATCGGGCAACTCAATCTCATAAGCATTTTCTCCGAGTTTCTTCAGGACTCTACATGGCCCAATTTTCTTCATCTTTAATTTGTTGTACGTTCCCCTTGGGAACCTTTCCTTCCTCAGATGTGCTAGAACTAGATCACCAACCTCAAATTGAAGTTGTCTCCGATGTTGATCTGCTCTGCGTTTATACTCCTGATTTGAATCAATCAGTCGCTGCTTCACCTTGTTGTGAAGTTCCTTCATTGCCTCAACGAACTCTTCAGCGCTGGCGCTCTGAGTCATGGTTTGTTCTGTATCCCTCAGCTCTGAAACACCTTTCGGCTGTCTACCATATACAATCTCAAACGGACTTTTCCCTGTGCTTCGATTCACCGAATCGTTATAAGCAAATTATGCCTATGGCAACACATTATCCCAGCTGCTATGGTGTTCTGTCACCAGGCTCCTTAATAAATCTCCCAAACTTCTATTCACCACCTCTATTTGCCAATCCGTCTGTGGATGATAGGCAGAAATAAATGCCAGATTAGTTCCTAGTTTCTTCCAGAGCGTCCTCACAAAATGTCCAATGAATTTGGTGTCCCTGTCCGAAACAATACTTTTCGGCAATCCATGGAGTCGAATGACCTCCTTGAAAAACAAGTTCGCGATGTGAGTCGCATCACTGGTCTTCTGGCATGGGATGAAGTGTGCCATTTTTGAAAACCTGTCCACAACTACAAAGACGAAATCAACCCCTCTCTGTGTTCTCGACAATCCCAGTACGAAATCCATGTTGATCACCTCCCATGGCCTCTCGGGTATGGGCAATGGCTGATAAAGACCTGCATTTTTCTTTCGGCCCTTCGAATGTTGACAAATTCGACACCTGTCAACAAACCTTTTGACATCTGCTCGCATGCTTGGCCAAAAATACGATCCGCTCAGCTTTGCGAATGTTTTGTCGTGGCCAAAATGTCCTGCTAAGCCTCCGCTGTGTTTTTCCTTTAGCAAATTCTCCCTCATGGAGAAATTCAGAATACACAGTTGATTTCCTCTAAACAACAATCCCTCCTGGATTATATAATCTATCCAAGGACTCTAATCCCTGAGAACTGTATTCTCAACTGCTTCATACGCTTCTCCGAAATTTGCATCCCCTGCATACATATCCTTAAGATTTTCAAAACCCAATGTTTTGACCCGAAACTCCTGCAGCAACAAGCATTTCCTGCTCAAAGCATCAGCCACTTTGTTAGCAGTCCCTGAAATGTGTTTGATCACAAACGTGAAATTCTTCATATACTCTACCCATTTTGCATGCTTCTGATTTAACTTATCCTGTTGACTCACAAACTGCAATGCATGATTATCCCTATACAATACAAATTCCTTTGGAATCAAGTAATGCCTGCACTTCTTCAGCAGTTGTATGATAGCATAAAATTCCTTATCATACGTGGATTACTTCAGTTTTTCTTCATCCAACTTCTCGCTGTAATATGCAATTGGTCTGTCCTCTTGGCTCAAGACCGCTCCTATGGCAAAGCCACTTGCATCACATTTCACTTGAAATGTCTTCCTAAAATCTGGCAACACCAACACTGGTTTCTCTGTGATCTTTCGCTTCAACAGATTGAAGCTCTTCTCAGCCTCTGATGTCCAGTGAAAAGTCTTATGCCGCTTCTTCACTGTGTCCATCATTGATGCACTAATTCCATTGAAATTCCTAATGAACTTTCTGTAGAAACTAGCTAAACCATGGAAACTTCTCACCTCAAAAACATTTCTCGGTGATGGCCAATTTTTAATCACTTCCACCTTGCTTGGATCCATTTTCAATTCATTCGCCGAAATAACAAAACCCAAATAAATGAGCTCTGTCTTCATAAATGAGGACTTCTTCATGTTAATCAACAACTTCTCCTGTTGTAGTTTTCTCATCACAATGGCCAAATGTTTCAAATGTTCGGCCTTTGTTTTACTAAAGACCAGTATATCGTCCAGATATACGACTACAAATTTCCCGATGAATTCCCTGAGGACTTCATTCATCAGTCTCATGAACGTGCTCGACGCGTTTGTCAAGACAAACGGTATGACCAGCCATTCGTACAAACCTTCGTTTGTTTTGAATGTTGTTTTCCATTCGTCACCTTCCCTCATGCGAATCTGGTGATATCCGCTCTTCAGATCAATTTTTGAAAAATAATTTGCCCCACTCAGGCAATCCATCAGAACATCCATTCTCGGCAGTGGAAATCTGTACCCGATGGTAATTTTGTTGATCGCTCTGGAGTCTGTACACATTCTCCAGCCTCCATCTTTCTTTGGGCTGAGTATGGTTGGAATAGCACACGGACTCAGACTTTCTCTGACCAATCCTTTGTCCAACAACTCCTGGACCTGCTTCTTGACCTCCTCATTTTCCTGTGGTGTCAATATGTACGCAACCTTATTCGGCAAACTGCTTCCTGGTATGAGATCAATGTGATGACTCACACTCCTCATTGGTGGCAATGAACGAGTTAATTTGTCCACGATGATGTCAGCGAACTCCTCCAGCAGTTCCTGAATCTCATCTGGTAAGTCGTCCACTCTTGTGCTAGTCAGAATGATTCACGGCTTTCTCACAACAAAGAATCTTGACCCAGACTGCCACTCAGCGTACACGTCCGCGATCACCAGGACCTTCTCTCACCTAGGCCCGAAGAGCTAACTACTCTTCAACTTCCTATCGGAAGTTCTCACTACCCACAAACCTTCCTTGTGATCTCCCCCTTTCTAATTGGGAAATCGGAACTCACTTGATCGCGAGTCCTGCGCTTGCGGATTTGGGTCTCACTATTTCCCAAAACCCGATGGAGTATCCAATTTGTGCCTTTCTCGTCTCCTGTCGGGAAATTCCATATCGGGAAATTGGATTTTTCGTTGTCAAGAGTTGCTCCCCCCGTGAATCCCCGATTCCTGATTTTGCGTGGCGCTCCCACTATGGCGTTAGTCCCTCCGTCTACTCATTTCCCACGTGACCTGCCATTCCACGAGACCACGTCCTTCCCCCTTATCGGGATTTTGAAATTCGCGAGTTCGAATAGCGTAGAACTCACACCTTTGGGATTCCCGATCCTTGAATTCCGATGCCACATGTCCTTTCCTCCCTGATGCCTGGACCCCACACTCCCATAGTGATTTAATGCCACATGTCCCTATGGCGATCAACAGCTCCAGTTGCATCAGGAAATCGCTAATTGCGATTTTAGCAGGTACAAAAATCCTGTCTTCGTAACCCCCGATTCCCCGATGAGCCAAATCCCGATGGCTCTTGGGCTCCTCCCCTGCATGTTAAGGTTTAACCTTTGCGCTACTCTTCCGAGATCTGACGGTTGGCAGGATTTCGCTGCTCTGCCCTACGAATCCTGATCGTCGACTCTTCCTCTTGGAGGATTTCCTGAAAATGACTAAGTGCTTCTGCCGAGACTTGCTCTCCAAGCCTGCGCTTGCAGCTCCTTCTCGTAACCTTCTTTGGCACAACCTTTTACGCTCCCTTTCAATGATATCACAAGGGTTCCATCCCTCCTGAGCTTATTCACTTTGACTCCTTCAGAGGAACGTATGCGCACTCCTTGCGTTCGACGTTCAACGCTGTCTGAGTATTGAATCTTTCAGACTCTGCACACTCACTGCAGCAGCAGTCTTCAATGACCTTGCTCAGAATAGAAACTCTGAGTCTTTGTCCAGCCTGCGCACCCTTTGCATGGCTCCGGTGCCAAATTTTCACTCCTGATAACTTAGAACAGAAGTTACCTCTATCTGAACCCTGCAGTCACGCACTCCTTGCGGACAAATTCCACTTCACTCTTTGCAGGAATCTCTTGGCTCAGAATAGAGAAACAATTGAAACTAATTCTCTTTCAGACTTCAAGTTAAAACCATGAAATCGCATGCACAACATATCTAAAGCAAATGCATAACCAGAAACAAACATTCATGAGCATATCAACAATATACACAAAGAAAACAACACCAGACATGAATTTGAATCAAAGACTCTCTTCTATTAACTCAAATATGTACATGGGTGTTCTTCACAATTTCTCTGCTTGCTCTCTTCTCTTCTGAATGCTTGATCATTTCTGAATTATTTTATAATGTACAAAGGAGGGTGTCTATATCCGTTTTCCCTCTCGAACTCTAAACTGTCTAATCTAGTCTTAAAACATCTATCTACCTGCATTAAATCTAATAAATGCCTCCTATCTATTTCAGACATGAGCATATGGCTCGAGGTCTAATACAACATACAAAAGGCGCTTTCATAAATGTATCATTTATACATTGGCGCATCCTCTTGGATGAAAATTCAAAACTTTCTGCTAGCTCTCTTGTCTTGGGTGATGCTCCTTGATGAGTTGGCGATGCTCCTGCATCAATTAGGCACCTCATTCATAACGAAAAGATATGATTGAGACCTCTAAATTAATATCCTCATCAATACCTTTCCAACGAGCTAGAATGCACCCTAAACGAAGATTGTATGCAAAAGTTACGACCCCAAGAAGTTGATGTACTAACTTACCCCAACGAGGCCCACATGAATTTTTGCACATCATCTCCTAGGGTTAGGATTTTAGATGTCTAGGGTTTTGGAATTCATGTTTATTGTAAAATTTCCTTCAGAGACCCATTGTACTCATCTTCTTGTGAATGAGCATAGTCATCACATCTCTTCTCAGAGATAAGCTGCCACCATTCTAGCAAGCTTGTTTTAAGTCTACATTTTATAGTTTTCAACATATTTCTTATTTAATAGAAACCAATTTTTATTGTATCTCTGTTATTTTTCACTGTGTATCTGTGTTAATATTATAAATATGTGGTTTCATTTTATTCTTCTCGTAAATCCAGATCAGTGGTATCAGAGCGGTCTGCTCCTTATTTTTTTTTAATGCATGTCCCTGACGCGGTCAGGGTACAGAGAGTTAGGTCTTGAGCTTGTTTCTCTTGAGGAAAACTTCTCTTGCATGCCCAAGAAATCATGCATGGTGGGTGAAAATAAATATGGCGGGATAAGAGATCCTTTCAAAATGTTGCTTGAGGAAGCCCTTGAGTGACAGAGGAACGAGATGATGGACAACTTTGCACAAATCCTTCAATGGTTGATGACAAGTGACGCATCCACCTCAAGAAGAAGTGCCACCCCCTTCAAGGTAAATCTCAACTTTAATATTCCTATATTTGAAGTTCAAATAGATTTTGATGCCGTAGATAAATGGTTAAACCTTCTAGAAGCGTATTTCTTTGACCACAACTTCTTTGATGGAGAAAATATTACGTTTTCACTCCTCAAGGTTGTCCCCCATGTCAAAGATTGATGGGAGACTTTCTGTGAGAAAAAGGAAATATAGGGATCCAAATTATTTGCAATTGCACCCACTTGGGGTTCCTTCCGGGATGTTATTAAGGAATAATACTACCCTGTTGGAAGTTATGGTGAATTGTATACAAGATGGACCACACTATGGCATAAAAGAGACCAAACAGTGCCAAAGTTCACTAATGTCTTCCATACCTTGCACACCAAGTTAGGATTAAAAGGATCTGAGTGACATATGGTGCTCAAGTACCACGTCGGTCTGCATAGATAGATCTAGACATAAATGTAGTTTCTGGACATATCATCCTTGGGTGTAGCCTATCGATATTCCGTCAAAATTGAGCATAAGCTGAAACAAAATCCACGTTAGTTTGGGTCTAGGAACCCTTCACAACATGAACATGGAAAGGGAAGCCCCAACCTACAGAACAAAGGATAGAGAAAATATGGGCAACCTCAGGACAACTAGTCCAAGCCGCAAGAAAAGAAGGACAATGGGAAGATGAAGAAAGATGTCGAGAAGTGGTGTGACTTCCATAAGAACCCTTGGAATAACACTATTGATTTCCACTCAAAGAAGTCATTGGTCGTTGAGGTTAAAATCATCTGAATCAGATGTGGGTTTTGAATCTGAGTTAGAACCAGAAAAGGGGAGATAGATCATTGACGCAGAACCCAATTCCATTATTGCTATGACCAAGATCCAGCCTTGTGAACCTGATGAGCCAAAGGAAGGCGAGTGCCTTTTTCATTCACAGATGTGGGTAAAAGGCACTTCACTGCACTTCATCGTTGATAGTGGTAGCCATAAGTACCTCATTTCATAATAGTTCATCAAGCATCTATCCTTTCTGACAACATCGCACCCACAACACTACACCATGAGATGGCTCCATCAAGGAATGAATATCCGTGTCAGCCAATAGTGTTGAATTTCTTATGGCATCAATCCATTCAAAAATGAGGTATTGTGTGATGTTTCTCCCCTTGAATTTTGTGATGTTATTTTGGGCCAACCTTATTTATGGAAACCTCATGTTGTATATGAGTCTAGGCCTCCCATTGTTATTATTACTTTGAACAGAAATTTGTACAGGATACCCAAGGTAGTCCCACCTAATGTTTTTTCCTTGATCTATGCCAAGTAATGCAGGAAATTCATTTCTCAGACTGTGAAGTTTGTCTTCTTCGTGATTCACTCTCAGAGTGAGTGAAATTTTGTAGCCACATCCATGGCCTCTGTGGCCAACCTCTCCATAGAACATAAACAAGTGGATAATATCATGGTAGAATCCAAAGAAATATTCTCATCACCTACCGGGGTACCTCTGCACTATCAGGTCAATCATCCCATTGATCTAACCTTCGGTGCACCACTACCTAATGGGTCATTCTATCATCAGTCTCTGCTAGAAAATGAGGAGATCAAGCGTTAGATTCAATAATTGCTCCAAAAGGGGCACATATGACCCAACTCATCACCCTATGGAAGCCCAATTGTGTTGGTGTAGAAGAAAGACGGGACTTGGTGATTCTGCATTGATTATTGGGCCCTAAATAAAATCACAGTCAAGAACCGATACCTGATTCTTTGAATCGACGATCTCCTTGATCAGATCAAGGAGAAAAAATACTTTATTAAGATTGATCTGATGTCTGGATACCATCAGGTCCCAATAGAACTAAAAGATGTATGGAAAATTTCTTTCAAGTCAAAAGAAGGTATTTTTGAATGGCTGGTCATGCCCTTTGGTTTTAAAAATGCTCCAACAACTTTCATGAGGCCGATGGATGATATCTTGCAGCCTTTCAGTAATTATTTTTTGGTGGTGTATTTGGATGACATCCTTGTATACACCAAGACATGGGAAAAACACTTGCAACATATTCAGGAGGTTCTGCACACTCTGCGGCAACACAAGCTATATGCCAACTTGGAAAAATTATCCTCCAACATGGACAGGGTTGAGTACCTCGGCTACATTTTTTATGCGCATGGTGTACATGTTGATCCATCCAATATCCAAGTCATCCATGATTGGTGTAACACCTTGTTTCCCCCAGTCTATATATATAACTATATTGGCTAGGAACTATGGCAAACTTGAAGGTGTGAACGTTTGTTTTGATGGAACTTTGTATAAAAGGTCAATAAATGTAAATTATGTTCTGAATATGTGTTACATGACTACTGAGAGTGGGATGTGATAAAATAGACCATGATGGATAATGAAAGGTGGTGGAAGGGACCTAGAATGGTTGCGTTAACTTCCACTGAGCCAATACCATACTGGTTTTTACTTGGTCAAAGACCAAAGCAACTCTCTGACCCTGGAATGAATTTCCTGTCAGATTGGTAGGTGGGGAGGCTCCTCAATATTTAATGAGGGGATGGGGCTAAACCACCCGTCCATAAATCTCTCAGACCTGACCACAGATGGGGAAATTTGCGCCACACACAATCTTGCAGAGAAAAAGGCAAGAGAGAAAGTGTGGTAAAGGGTAGAGAGAGCGTGCACGACAGGGATTGCAGAAGAGAACTGGAGAAACTATGGAAACATAGGGATTTCTAAACATAGGAGAAGGAGAGTAACCTTCATCCTGAATTATTTTTATATATCAGGAGAAGGAGAGTAACCTTCATCCTTGACTTCCATTGAGCTGGAAGTAAGAGATTGAATCTCAGAGCATCTTGGTCTAGCTCGGGGGTGGCTAGTGGTAAATCCGTTTGGATTCACTGAGCCTACGGTTGGGTGGAAACGAGCACCCCTCTCAACAGTTGGATCACAACTGCTAGATCTGATAAGTGTTTTATGCCTTGTATTTTGAATTGAATATCATGAATACACGCTCATGTTTATACGCCCATAATGATTTCTATATGGAATGATTGCCTGGTGTTTTAGATTGGAAATAATGGATGCATGTGTATACTTACATGCCATAGTTGGTTTATGTAAAAATGATTAAGTCTGGAGCATGAGTTCGCTCCACCAAGAATTGTCTTGTTTGCTTCATTCTCGTAATATTCTAGGAAGGCTCCTCAAGAGCACTCTTCCCCGGTAATTACCCCATAAACCTTGGAACCGTACCAAACCTTTACCTAGAGACTCGACTAAGATCAAGGAAAATTTCCCAAGAACCGTCTGAAGTTTCATGTGATCCGGGTCTGGAAACCTTATGCAAGAAAGAGTAGCTCTCTAAGGTCTCGGAGTCGTGGGAGTTTGAAGCTCCGAGAGGTTCAATTTTGTGATTCAAGCTCAGAAAGGATAGTGAGTCCAATTATCGAAAGAGAGTATTCCGTCGTTTAGTAGTCTAACAGTCGGGATCCTTTCGAAAATACCCCATATTTGTTAGGACCAATGGATCTAGAGGAGGAGTGCAGGCATTAATGCCTCGACCCCTTCAACCTTCACAAGTAGTGATGGGGTCCAGGACCGTAGATCCAAGGATATGTCGGAGTTCTATTCACCACCGATGTTAAGCTCGGAATAAGAAGGAGAATGGACTCGGAAAAGTCTTGAAAGTCTCGAAGAAATCAGAACCGTCCACCGACAGAGGACACATGGTGGTCGGGTATCATTTCACTGACTCGCGACTTGGAGTGGTCAAAGGGTAGGACCGCACAAACTCATGATTCATGAAATCGCGATGTGATCGTGATCATTGATCCAGGAGTGATTTGGGCCATCGGTTTAAGCATGAATGAGTTTCAGCGTTTCAATGACCGGGAGACCAAAGGGAAAGACCCCTCGGTTTCGTAAGTCATGAAATCTCGGTATACGAAACCTCGACGCACTCTGTGGATTGGCCCTAGGTCATAGGACAGGGTCATGTGGTAGAAGGAGGAGGTAGGCGCTAGAAGTTGGCTAAGGGTCTAACTCGAGGATCGACATTTTGGGACCCGAGAGTTAGAGGAAATGAGAAGTCTAGGGACGCGAAGTCCCGACGAGCTCGAAGACTCAGCCCCTAGTCATGCTGATCGGTCACATGGGCGGAGGGTTTAGATAGGTGTTATGGGAATCAAGATTTCGGGGAATGGAGAGTCAGAGCTATCTTGCGTTCATTATCCCAATATGTGAAATTGTGATATGATCACAACCGTTGATCGAGGGGATAGTGCAAGACCGTAGATTCGATTTCTTGGGAGGGTACTGGAGGTTGGGAGTTCAAGAGTGAGAGTTTGGGTGGCTTCGCATCCTGAAAGTCCTGAAATGAGAAGCATCTCTCATAAGAACATAGTCATACCTTGTGGTCATATGGGGAAATCTCACATCTTATGTGGGTTTGCACAGTTAGGTTTCAATGAGGTCTGCGGATTTGTTAGCAGGACCCTGGTAGGGAGTCGAAGAGTTGATTTGGCTTGAAAATGAGAATATGAAAACTTTATTTTTATTCATGCCCATCGTGGGGGTGTTACAACTGGCCAGCCCCAACCACACTCACTGATCTTTGGAGTGTCATAGGCCTTGCCAATTTATATCAAAGGTTCGTGTTGGGATTCTCCCCTATTGCATGGGCCCGTAGCCAAATAACTAGAGGTGGTGGTAAGACAAATTTTTTTTGGGGCGTGTCCCAACAGAAAGCATTCCATGATCTGAAGAAGTGTTGGTGCTCTGCCCCAATCCTTTAATTACCTGACCTGCAACATCCCTTTGAGATCGAGACAGATGCTTCAGACTATGCTATAGTCATAGTCATAACTCAGCACTACAACCCCGTGGCCTATCATAGTGAGGCACTATCATATATTCTATGTAAGTACCCTAATTACAACAAAGAAATGTACTCCATTGTGCAAGCCTGACGCCAGTGGAGGAATTTCATTCTCGGTAAAGAGACAGTCATCCACACTGATCATAATCCACTGCAATCCATCCAGACAAAAGGAAAATTGTAGAATGATTGCGATCGGAATTGGTCCACATATATTCAATAGTTCCACCTCAAAATTAAGTATAAAACATGAATTTCCAATCGAGTCGTTGATTTCCTCAGCCAACCTCCAGTCGTGAAACTCACCACAATGCTCAATTCTTCTATCCACGAGACCTCCGGATGTCCCCACCTCTATGAGACGGATCCTAACTTCACCAACACCTACCAGATGTTGGTCGAAAACACAATTGTCACCAATTTACATATTCAGGATGGGTTTTTGTGCCATCTAGGTCATCTATGTTTTCCGTCAAGTGAGCGAGCGAAGCTTATTTGGGAATCCCACTACATTTGTGTGGTAGGACACTTTGGATTCAAAAAGACAGTGGCAGTGTTGCAGCAAAATTTCAACTAGCTGAAACTTCGATAGGATGTCAACAAGTATATTTGGTCCTGCACTACCTACGTTATTTCCTAACCGGCCATTAAGAAACAAGGCATGTAGACTCCTCTTCCTACTCTTGAAAGGCCTTGCGAATCCATATCTATGGACTACATGTCGGGCCTTCCGTCCACCAAGCAAAGAAATGACTTTTTTTTGTGGTTGTTGATCAATTTTCCAAGATTGTAATTATGTCCATCTGTAAGAAGAGCATCACAACAAAGGCCACTGCTAATCTCTTCTTTGAATGACTGTGGGTACACTTTTGTATACTACAAACCATTATCTAATATCGGGATAGTTGGGTCCTCAACACATTCAATTCCAGCCTATGGTCAATGCTGGACACCAAGCTCACCAAGTCCACTTCCTTCCATCCCCAGACGGATGGCCAAACCAAGGTCATCAACTGGATGATTGTGCACATATTATGCTTGTACAATTAAAATCACCACCACACCTAGGATGGTAGTCTTCCCTATGTTCATCATAGCTAAAATAGATCCATATATAGCTCAAGTGGACACAACACCTTTAAGGTGGGGTTGGGATTTTAACCATTGGGTCCCATGGATGTTGCACTACCCCTTGCGGCCACTCAGGTAGACTCATCGCATGATCCAAATGGAGTTTACAAGGTCAACTGGTTCATTGAGCAGATATAGAACATCTGGAAACAAGTTCAGGATATTTTACAGAAGTCCAATGCCAAGCACAAGCAATTCCATGATCAACACCAGGTGTCACACCAGTTTCAGGTGGTCGAACACAAAGTTTGGTTGCACTTGTAGAAATAACTCCTTATATGGCCTCATCAGAAGCTTCCTCCACTCTGTTATGGACCCTACACCATCACCAAGGAAGTGGGTGACAATGCTTTTGAGCTCAACCTTCCCCCAGTCCTTGGCTTGCACCTAGTATTCAATGTGGACCTCCTTCAGCCTTATTTTCCACCATTATTGGACATCTTAGAGATAGAAGAACAGTTGACACCAATAGAGATAAACTCTGACTTCATGTAATAGTCATCCACTGATCATATCATGGACACACAAGTCAAGGGAACTTGCCAACAATGATTCCAACTTTATCGAGTTATCAAAGCCAGGAAACTCCTACACCAAGGCAAGTGGCTCACTCAGGGCCAAATTCAGTAGAAATTTCCTCATCTGATGGGGGCACTCAATGCAATGTAGACCATTTCTTCCTAATGGGGGAGTATTTATTGAGTAGGATCTCGGTGTTCACCCACCTTTTCCAACTGGCTCAAAACATTTTTTTGGCAACTTACTATTTTTAGTAGCTTTTTGGTTGTTGAACTTCAAGGGTCATTTTGAGGTCCTAAACGATGTTTTTTTCATGATAAGTCACCTCATTGATATTCAAATGCTCTAATTGACCCCCCTAAATTAATCTCCTCATCAATACATTTCCAAGGAGCTATCGTGCACCGTAAGCAAAGATCGTATGCAAAAGTTACGACCCTAGGAAGTTGATGTACTAACTTACCCGAACGACGCCCACATGAATTTTGGCGCTTCATCTTCTAGGGTTAGGTTTTTGGATGTCTAGGGTTTTGACACTAATGTTTATTCTAAAAATTCCTTTACAGCCTCATTGCACTAATGTTCTTGTGAATGAGTGTATATGTCACATCTCTTTTCAGAGATAAGCTGTCACCATTCTAGCAAGCTTGTTTTTAGTCTTCATTTGATAGTTTTCAACATATTTCTTATTGAATAGAAACCAAGTCTGATTGTATCTCTGTTATTGTCAACTGTGTCTCTGTTTTAATATTATAAATATGTGGTTTCATTTCATTGCGCTCATAAATATGAATCATTCTTCCATACAATGCTTCAAATGGACTCATTTTTTATGAGGCTTGATACCCATTATTGTAAGAAAATTCAACTAAATGGATATAATATTCCCACTTTGATGGTCGTTCCATCACATAGATTCCAAGCATGTCTTCAATTATTTTGTTTTCCTCTCCATTTTCCCATCTAGCTTTAGCTTATGGATGAAATTTTTATGAGGATCCTCATGCATGAAACTTGTGAAATGATCATGGTCATTGATCTATTTTCCCCAAACTACCCACATTTCATGGCATAATATGACTTTGGGAAAAGTTTGTCCGTGGAAAAATGTCAATATACATCACATCTTCAGTCGCGAAATCGCCATAGCATTCAAAAATTATATTTATGTTGGGCGCATCATCCATTTAGCATCGTAGTTTGTTGATTGAAAGGATTAATAACCCATATGAAATATGCATGGAAATAAGTTAGACATCCAATTATTCCTTAGCTTCTAAATTGATTAAATGGTGCTAGATTGGAATTATAGATAGCTCATATACTTCCTACACTAAGTTTATTTTTTATAATGAGGGCCATTACAGGATGAGAGGATGAGGATTATTACACATTTTTATTATTATTTGGAGACATAGAGTTAATTAGAGGGAATAAAGGAGGTTGTGTGAGGAGAAAGGAGAAAAGGCACAGAAAGAAGGGCCAAGAAGCTTGTTGTAAATTAATATAGAGAAGAAGAGTTGAAGTCTTGAGAATGAAGATGATAAGATTGAAAAAAAGAGAGAAGAATAAGGAAAACATGAGGGAGAGGCATGGAGGAGGGAAGGAGAGGAAGATATAGAGGAGAAGAGAGAGAATCTCAACATCCTTGTAGACAATAGAGGTAAATTTTACTTTGGATTTAGTAGACAATAGAGGTAAATTTTACTTTGGCTCTTGTGAATTTCTAAGAGGTTGTAATGCCCAGTTGTAATGCCCAGCTAAGATTGATATGGGTGGGCTTGTAATGGTTTTATGTTTAAAACAATATATGGATGATCCCATAGAGGCCTTGTAAATGTATTTTTTTTTGTATATATACACATTTTTCTTTTGGTTTAATAAAAGGCCAATTGAGATAGACTAATGAATAAATCCCCTAGGTTTTAATTACATTGTGTCTTTGTGTGTAGATTCATTACATCTTGAGTAGTTGTTTATGTGAATTTGAACTTGTAGTGATTTCTTGAATTTTGTTTGTATTTGTGGATTCCTTTGATTTTATATAGGGGTTTCAGGTCCCATTTTCATTATGCATGGCCCTTACTAGATCATTAATGGAATTCATGTCTGGTATTTTTTCATTTTATAGGGTGAACTACACTTCTTTTCACAACCTCAAATGCTTGTTGGTCCTTCAAAGTCACTTGCAGGAAACTATAATGAAGAAATACAAGTGAATGAAGAATAACCAATGTATTCATGAGTATGGGTGTACTCTAATGTGATTAATATGGGAGCTTGTATTGTTGAGATAACAAAACAACATTTTGTGTTTCTTTGTTTACTTCAAAAGGATATAAGGAGTCCCTTTTTTCTCCTCTTTTTTTAAAAACTAAAATATCTATCCCACATACCGGTACTACGTGCATAATAAGATAGGTGGTTGATTCTCAAAACAATTCCATTATTGTGACTTTTTACAACTTGGATCTTTTTATCAAACTCTCTCTTTGCTCATTATTCATTTTGGTTTTTAACAATTGTGTTAATTGGACATGCTTCTTTGTAAAAGATAGAAAAGATCATTAGTTCGGCTTAGGAAATAATTCATAACATCATTTAAATGTTATATAGAATGCTAGTAAATGATTTTAACTATAGTGGTTCAATTAATACATATGCAATGAAATCTTGATTGAGCCTTGGCTTATAATACAAATGATTTTCTATGTCACAGTCCATATATGTACCTACAACATAAATCATGTATTCCATTACTGCCTCATATATGCAATGCATTTGGAATATTAATAAATCATTGAGTAGTAGATCAAGGAGGATTTCCACACAATGAATTATTATTTTTCATACCATGGAGAAGATCATTAAAATATGGAAAAGAATAATTAATACTCATGAATGATTTGTTTTAAATGTAAAAATGATTAATACTTTAAGAGTGAGAAACTCATGTATTATTCATGCAAATTGGAAAAATGATTAATGCTTGAAGTGAGTTTGAGAATTCCACGTATTATTCATTTAATTGTGAAAATGGGAAATTAGTTTTGTGAGAGAAACCAACTCAAAAATTAGTTTCCTAATTTTAAGGGGAAATTAGTTTCCTAGTCTCAAGGAGGAAGTTAAGGGTCTCATGAGTTGGTTTAGACTCTTCCTCACTTTATCACAAGTGATTTCATAGTCTCAAGGAGGAAGTTAAGGCTCTCATGAGTTGGTTTATATTCTTTCTCATTTTTGTCCTTGAGTTGTTATTAGATCCTAAATTTGTAAATCTTGTCTCTTTGAGTTATGGAGCTAAGGAAACTTTATAAAATCCTCATGTAATATTTGGGTAAAAAAAAGCCCTTTTAGGGAATAATCCTTTATGGAGTTGATGAGAATGTCCATTTGATGCCACATGCTTGTGAGAGACCAACATTTGTCAAAGGAGATCATCTCTTTGTAGGAGAGACATTACCACATAATTGGGAGAGATCTAGCCTTGTACTGTCAGAGGAGATCGTATCTTCATAGGAGAGACATGGCCACATGCTTGTGAGAATATAGTTCTTTGCAATATGCATAAGAGAACATCTTCGATACTGTCGCCGGTTGTGGGAATTATACTGCCACTTGTTGATGCGGGAATCAACCCTTTGTATTGTAAAGGAGAGTATCTTTGAAGAAGAGAATGAAGCGGTTCATGGATTTTATGAGCCCAGAGACATATCCAAAAGGTTCTGGTGAAATCCATTAACAACTCGATGATCTCTTGTCTCATGTTTTCTTATGCATGTTTTTATTTACGTAATTATAATTATTAAATACATTAAGTAATGGATTATGAGACTAACAACACATTCACCAAGTTAATATTCAATTCGGATTCAAGCCTTCATGAATACATCTTTTGAACTTTGATGCAATCATGTTCAATATATCCGAAATAGTAAATATGACCTTAATGGAGTGGCCTAGAACCAAATCAAGTTTGGTATCAGTGTCACCTCAGTTTCAGATCAAGTGGTATCAAAGCGAGATAGACAGGGATTGTAGGTGTTGAAGACAAGATGGGAAAAGCATCAGAGAGCTTGAAGAAATCAACCAAAACATACAAGAAGACAATGCTGAGCAAATAAGCCCTATTAATCTAGACAAATAGGAGATGGGTAGCCTGAATGAGCCATGGGGCTCCAAAACACCTCAAAAATAAAAGTTATCAGAAATCAACAAAAATAGCACCACATCAAAGATATTGATGAAGATTTCCAATGGCACAAATGACACCTCAAGCGAAKTCTAGATGCAAACGTTATGGCCATCTAAATTTTTTGGAGAATAGGTGAATCTAATGAAGCTCTTACAGTGTTGACGTGGCAGAGCCACGTGGCCGTACATATGTTGATGTGGAAGTTGACGTGGTAGTACGAGGGATGAMATCAACATGCCATGGAAGTTGACATGTCACTGATGTGGTAGTATAGAAGATGAYGTCGGTCCAATGTGGCAGTTGATGTGTCACTGACATGGCAGAAAAGATGATGACGTTAACATGACGTGGCATGATGACTGGGAATTGATTTGGTAGTACAAATGATGACACCAACATGATGAGGCATGATGATTGGGYACTAGCATGGTTGTACGAATAATGATGTCATCATGTAATGGCGACTAACTGGGTAGTACGATGGATGACATCAGCATGAGGTAGCAGGGCATAGAGTGATGTGGCACTGACGTGGGCTGATGATTTGTCAGGGCATATAGTGACATGGAATTAATGTAGGTTGATGATATGGGAGGCCATATAGTGATGTGGTACTAATGCAGGATGATGATGTTGAAGTACAGATCACAACGTCAACATGATGTGGCAATACGAAATATGGCATCAACATGATGTGGCAGTTGATGTGTCATTGACATGGTAGTATGAATGATGATGTCATCATGACGTGGTATGTTGACTGGGCACTGGCATGGAAGTATGGATGATGACCTCAACATGATGTGGCATGCTAACTGGGCGTTGACATGGCAGTACAGATGATGACCTCAACATGACGTGGCGACTAACTACATAGTATGACAGACGATGCCAACATGATGTGGCAGGTCATATAATGGTGTGCCACTAATGGTGTGGCAAGCCATACAACAACGTGGCGCTAAGGAAGTCTAATGACATGGCAGGTCGTACGATGACATGACGATGACCATACGTCAACTAGGAACTGACCATACAATTGATTTGGAACCATGTGGGCAAATCACATGCTTCCATGTGGAAACTTGAATTTACCCAAGTACATGCATGCATTTCGAGGTGCAGGATTATTTATTGATTCAATTAATGACTGTGTGGCACATATTTCAAGGCAGAAAGCCCAAGAGGGTCCTAGAAGTAACAATGACATAATTTGATGAAACTACAATCATTTTTGCATGATTTCTCACCAAAAATCCACTAGTGCAGTAAGAATTTGGATCCAAGTAGCTAATTTTAGGGCTCATTGAAGAGGCCCACTTTTGTCATTAATGCATGGAATGAACTTCGAGGTAGAGTTGCACCGTTTAGAATTGGTCGATTTTACAATAAAAAGTTGTAGAATGATGAGACATAACTGTTGGTGTTTTGTATATTGATATTTGAGCAGTCGATTGAGAGCCTTGGCACAAAAACCAATGTAAGTTTTATGCATTTATGGTTTTTGTCTGTTTTTGAAAATTGCAAAAGGATGAATGTATGTTGCATATTCTAGTGATATTTGAGTTATGCAATAGGGGAACAAGATCTAAATCATTGCAGCAAATTCATTGTTTTACCCTTACATGTAAACCGAGATAGTGCGGTAAGAGGCCATTTTGACACTTCGACAAAAAGTAGCCATGTTTACAGTCAAAAGTCTTAAAATTACGAGATGATCGAGGCTCGTTCTGGGAATTGAAGTTTTCTCTCCATACTTTTGGAGGACCAAAAGTTCTTTTTGTGGGGAGGGTATGATCCAGGAGAATCTCCACACAAGAAATTATTATTTGTCATACCATGGAGAAGATCATTAAAATATGGAAAAGAATAATTAATACTTATGAATGATTTATTTTAAATGTAAAAATGATTAATACTTTAATAGTGAAAAACTCAGTATTATTCATGCAAATTGGAAAAATGATTAATCTTGAAGTGAGTTTGGGAATCTCACATATTATTCATTTAATTGTAAAAATGAGAAATTGTTTTTGTGAGAGAATCCAACTCACAAATTAGTTTTCTAATTTTAAGTGGAAATTAGTTTCTTAGTCTCAAGGAGGAAATTAAGGGTCTCGTGAGTTGGTTTGGACTCTTCCTCACTTGATCAAAAGTGGTTTCCTAGTCTCAGGGACAAAGTTAAGGGTCTCATGAGTTTGTTGAGATGCTCTCTCATTTTTGTCCTTGAGTTGTTATTAGATCCTAAATTTGTGGACCTTGTATCCTTGAGTTATGGAGCTAAGGAAACTATATAAACTCTTCATGTAATCTTTGGGTAAAAAAACCTCTTTGGGGGAATCATCCTTTATGAATCCCTTTTGGGATCATCCTTTATGGATCGCTTTATGGAGCTAACGAGAGAGTCAATTTGATGCCACATGATTTTGAGAGACCTAACTTTGTCAGAGGACATCATCTCTTTGTAGGAGAGACATTGCCACATGACTGTGAGAGATCTATCCTTGTACTGTCAGAGGAGATCATCTCTTTGTAGGAGAGACATGGCCACAGGCTTGTGAGAATCTAGCTCTTTTCATTGTGCATGACAACTTTTCTTCGATACTCCCACGTGTTGTGGGAATTCCAATGCCACTTGTTGATGTGGGAATCCATCCCCTTGTATTGTAAATGAGAGTATCTTTGAAGAAGAGAATGAAGCGGCATGGATTTTGTTATCCTGGAGACTTAGCCAAAAGGTTCTAGTGAACTCCGTTAACAACTCAGTGATCTCTTTTCTCATGTTTTCTTATGCATGTTTTTATTTCCATAAATATCATTATTAAATGAATTAAGTAATGGATTATGAGACTAACAACACATTCACCAAGTTAATATTCAATTTGGATTCAAACGTTCAAGAACACATATTTTCACCTTTGATGAAATCATGTTCAATAGATCTGAAATTATAAATCTAACCTTAATGGAGTGGCCTAGAACCAAATCATCTTTGGTATCAGTGTCACCCCACTTTCAAATCACTAGCCATCCTAAACCATCATAAAACATCATAACCAAGCATCTTAAAGTAAGATCGTTGTGAGTGAGCATGCATTAAATTCAACATGCCATAAAAGCATAAAGAAATTGAAAGAGGCTCAAAATACCATCAATCCCAATCCCAAGCTAGTCGTTTAATTAAAATCAAGGTAAAAATCAAGCAATCCATCTAGTTATAAACACTTAAGTGCAATTTAAGTACTAGAGCCATTTTGGGAGCATTGATCACTTAAAAAACTTAAGCCACAAAGGACCCAAATCAGAAAAATTGCAGGGACCCCAATTGTTAGGGCCTAGGGTGTGTTGAGGGAATCAACAAATGGTAACATACTAGATCAAACCAAAAATCCCTAATTTAAGCCATTGAGCAACAAATAAGAAGCGAATGAAAATTCATCTATTTTTCACTAAAATCTAAGGATTGGAACATAAACAATTTTTCAAGAGGTTTCCTTATAAGGGAATCAGTGATCATTATCATGAGCTGACTTGATGGACTTGACACCTATGCCAAAGAAGAAATTTGATGATTTTTTTTTAATTATAACATGTAGTGTAGCTAGGGGAATAATATGGGGTACCTTGGGAGGTACCCAAGGGGAATAATAATAGAGATGTATTGTTATGTATGAAGACCACTTTTAGTAAATAAGGCCTAGTGTGAACACAATAAATGTAAGAGAGCTTACTAGAAGGTTCTATCTCTAAAATGTTCTTAAGTGGTAGGTAATATTCTTTAAAGGAGTGTAAAAAATGTAATGGGCATGATGGTTGATGAGTATTGTATTTGGAACATAGTTCATTAGGAAGTTTCCGTCTCGAAGAGGCAAGTGCACATGAGTGGATCACTTGCTTAAAAAGATCAATTGTAAGGTATTTCCCTACCTTAAAAGTTTCATATTAATAAAGTAAGATTTCTATATTCTTTTATTTATCTTGTGTGGTGATTGTATTTTTTAGATTTTTGATACATAACATAGCATGCGTCAATAATCAAAGTTACAACCATATTGTTAGGACTTATTTAGATATCGAGTACAAAAAATTTCCACAAACATGGAATAGAAAATCATAATGTTCCTCCACTGCCACAATCATCCATAGTCTCAATGGAGTCCACAAAAACATTGTAGACCTTCCTTTATGGCAAGTCACATGTGCATATCCTCATAGAGGTTGTCTGCAAGAGTGTTCTTTACTTTAATTTTCTTCCTTGCCTTCTCTTTTTATATATTTCTTAGCAATCCATGGATAGCGCGAAGAAGTGTCCCTTAATAGGTTCGATGGGGTTGATTGCTTTCTATTGAATTTATTTTAGATTAGCGATAACTTCCAAGTATCCCCTTTAGATTTCTGCCCTTGACTTTTGATTTTCGATTTTCACATCATCATTTTAGATTAGCGATAACTTCTAAGTATCCCCTTTAGATTTCTGCCCTTGACTTTTGATTTTCGACTTTCACATCATCATTTTAGATTAGCGATAACTTCTATCCCCTTTAGGTTTCTGCCCTTGACTTTTGATTTTCGACTTTCACATCATCTAGTCCTTTAATGTGTAATGGATTTAGTGTGCGTGCATGGATTCCTTTAGTGAGTTGTCTTATTACTTGGGCACGACAATAGTCAAGAATTAGTTAATTGGCCGAGCTTTGGGTTTTTCACCAATTGTCATTATCCCTGGTCATTTTTAATCACAATGAAAGGGAAATTCACTTCATACTTTTCACATAGTGGATAGTACTTTTTCACATAGTGGATGATATGAGATACTAAACCACATCCCCAAAATTCAGCTAAGCTTGAACCTGTGACCTCTTCCTAACCAAAAAGTATGCACACGCTTATCAACTGAACTGACCGAACTAATATGCACTGAAATATCACTTCAATAATTGGCCACTTGTTGAAAGGTACAACTCAATTCCGTGTTGCAAGCCTTGCACTCGGAAATATCGTCAACAAGGATACCACAACCATTTGCAGACTACAAGTAAACTGTCCTTCAATGGTACTGCCGCAGACCGTGTTACACCTATGAAAACAACGAGCCATTGCTGGGTACGCGTTCTTTTATACGAAAACATTTAAAAATCGCTCATCTTAACTTTTAAATTAAGAGTCTTAAAAGACTTCGAACATCTCATTGTTCCGCTATTGAACCTAAGGTCCCATTGTTCCTCCCGTTGAAGAATATATTGATTCCACAGAAGGTGTACGCTGATCGAAGAATATATGGAAATGGAGTCCCTATATAATTTAATTGTTTTATGAGGATTGTAACTTTTTGGGGGTCGATTTATTTATTGTTTGGTCATAACTTGTTACTTTTAAAGACTTCTAAATTTTAAACTAACTTCAAATAGACCAAGATCCTTCAATATAAATCCCAACCTAAATTGACCAAATCCTTACTTATAAATCCCCAACATAAATACCAGAAATATATATAGATGTGTTGGTGCTATATCCTTATATTTCTAATACAGCACTAACACATAAATAATATTTCTAACACATAAATAATATTTCTAAAATATCAAAAAACGATAAAAACGTATAACATTTATACGTCCTACACAATTTACTTCAAACATGAATTTATGATGACACTACTTTTAGAAACAGAAAAATTTGAATGATACAGCAGTGGGAAGTGTTATCTCCTAAAATAGCACTGTCATTTTACCAATTTTTAAGTGATAGGAACAGGTCCAAAAAATTCATTTCCAAATTTTTGTAGGTAGGTTAGAGAGTCTGTGTTCTGTAAATAAGCTCAAAAGAAATTTTGGATTTGGTTTGCTCAAGCAAAAGTCAGAATCTCATGTTTCGGTGGTTTAGGCGAGCCTGAAATGCACTCATTAACCACCGAAAGCCTTTGTTCCCGGTAGTTAAGAGGCAAAAGCAAGAATGCGGTTAACCACCGAAAACGTTTCAATGGGAAAAATGGAAAGCCCGTGCTTTCACATGAGCCAGCTATTAGTTGGCGCAATGATGGAAACGTAACCGCCGAAAGATCGTCAAGTTGGAAGGTACGCACATTCTAATTGTGTCTATCCGAGAATTTGAGTTCCTGTTGTCCTTTCAACCGCATTTGTCTTTTCAAAATGAAGACACGGCAGTGATACAGAAATTCATGCATGTTGTCACGAAGCCTCCCTCCATTTCCAATCACAAGTACACCATCTATCATGATCCCGTTAATCCCTCATTAAATCCTCATTCATTATCAATTTGAATTCCGGAGATTACTGAGATAATCGTGAGTTCGCGATTTCATCAATCAAACGTGTCTCCAAAGATCCTAATCCCGTTTCCCATGGTGATTGTGAAAGCGTCATTAGAGTCCAGTGATCACTCTCAAGCCATATAAGTCAGGTCGATTTATCAGGCAAGTTCAAAACCCATCTTGTTTCAGTCTAAATGAATATACCACCGAAAATCTAAAATTTCGGCATGCTCTCAGTCAATTTGTTGCCTAAAACTTGGTTAGTGTTTGAGCTCGGTGATCCGAACTCTATGTCACCCTGTCCCGTCTGCTTTTCCATGAGTTATACTCTCTGTGATCCTAAATCCTAGAATCTTTGTCTCCCTGGACGCTCAGTTTTCCATAATCGCAGGTACAGTCAACATTGACCAATGCCGAAAGCAGGGCCAGTTTTGAGGTCTGAGGTGGATGGGGTTTGGTACCTAGAAGCTCACCCGGAGGTGGCAGAATTCTTCAAATAGGCTGGGGTATTTTCATATTGTGAAAAATTAACCAACTTTCATCAACAAGTGGCCGAGTCTTTTGCCATTTCCTATGATGGGAGGTCTGCTAAAATAGGAAAGGAGGAGTTTATCATTGATGAAGATGCCATTGCTGAGTATACAAGTTTACCTAGGTTAGGACACTGTTGGTTCAAGTCTACCATACCTTCAAACATCGAATTCAGGTCATACTTGCTGCCTATACATAAAGATTTGATCTAGAAAAAGGATATTCCAATGTCTTACTTGGAACCAAAGTGGCAGTCCTTGTTGAAAGCAATATTTGTTTACATAACATGTGAGGGGTGGTAGAATAGAGTGATGTTATATCACTTTAAGCTTTTAAACCACTTTACAGGCAGAGACCCAATCAATCTACCATTTTTCTTGCACAAAGCCCTCACGAAAATGTCTAAATAGGTTAAGGCCATGCCCACTAAGGTGGCAAGCAGATTATCTTATCAAGGACTCATTACTCTTATTGTCAAAGAGTCACTGAAGAAAAGGCAGGTAGATTGGAACTATTTCCTCTTCTGGAATGATATCCAGACTGATTGTCAACAACAGGAGAAGGGTAAAAAGGTTTCCACTAAGAAGACTATTACTCCCAAAAGCAGTCATAGAAAAAGGAAGGGTATCTCACCACCAAGAGATCCGATAAAATCATCTTCTGTCAAGAAGAAACCAATCAAAAGAAAACTGCAGTTTGAGGGTGAGCAGTCCAAGGACCCTGCTACAGGAAATAACACTTTAAACCTACCTTACAGTGATTCAGAACCAGAACAAGAATTAGCAGAGGCACAGGGTAATGTACAGGCTGAACAAGGTGCAAACTATTGTTCCAATTTACCTTCACCAACTCCTCAAGAGGCACACAGTCCACCAATGGCAGAAGCCTCTTCAAGTAAGCCTAAAACAACTAGATCATGAAAAATCAACAAACTCTTGCAACAGGTCTATGAAATGGAAGTCCTGGAAAGGGTGATTAAAAAAGCTAATACAGACCTGACAGACAGAAATGCAGATCTTTTCAAAATAAACCAAACCCTCAAAGAAAAACATGACAAGATTAAAGACAGGAACAGGGTTTTGATCAGGGAGAACATGAAGCTGTATAGACAACTTACAATTTTGAGGTTGAAGTTAAAAGAGTTTCAATCACCATCACAGGAGAAAACCGGATTGGAAACTCTAGCTAACTTAGCTACAACCATGGTATACACACCAGAGCCTTCCACACGACCAGTAGAAATTCGCAGATCTGCACTAACGAGGGTTGCCTCATCCAAGAAACCTTGAACATAAAAAAGTGATCCAAGGTAAGCATTTTTGCAATTTTGAAGTTTCCTCAAAGCTGAAGTTTTGGTGGTTTAGGCGAACAGAACGACTGTTCATTAACCACTGAAAACAGGGCTTTTGGTAGATAATCTGCTCATAAGCTTTCTAGGTTAACCACCGAAAGCCTGTCACTTCCAAAATGATCAAGTTTTTGCACAGATCGAATTTTTTTGAGTTGGAGAGGTTTGAAACCTCTTCGAATGGACATTTGATGAATTTTCAAGACAGATCCAATAGTTATTTTTGATAGATTATGGAAAGAGGAGGTGTTTCAAAGGTTTTTGGTATCTTTGACAAAGGCAGAAAATCATGACGCTTACTCACATCAACAGATTTGAATTTGTATCTCTTGGAGAGTTATCATTCAGCCTTGGAAGGCTATCCTACATTGCACCATCACTCAACAAGAGATGAAGACCATGAAATATGGGATTGACCTCATTTTTGGGGATCATTCCACATCTTTTGCAAACTAAAATTTGATTTTCTATCTTTAGCATATTTGATCCATGTTTTCAGGATCTCAAAACTGCATTGTAAAGCTATAAAGCTAAAGGTAGAATAGGAACTAAGGGTTCGACTTTGGAGACTTTTTCATGTTATGTACTCAAACTTCTCATTTTCATATGAAGTAATACAAGCTTGTTTTGCCATAACTTGTTCAGATTTCGTCTTCATTTCTATTCTGTACTTGCACCTGGATATTATATTCATGTTGTTATGCTTGTTTATGCCCGATAACTGTCATCTTATCATTGCATTCTTAAGTTAAAGTTTGCAAGTATTCCGGTAATTATTGTAATTGACCATCCATATATGCTTTATACGTGATTCTGCTGATATAATAGTTATTTCTCCATACATCCCTTTATTTGTAAACTCTCTGAACATTTGTGGTTGAATGCCTTATCCATCTAAATGTGTTCATGCATGTTTTGAGTGATAAACGATTCAGTCCTCCGACTTGATCCAAACCCATAATTTTTATTGAGAAAACAGTTACCAAAAGATTAAGTTACCAGGCATCTCTGACTTACAGCCTAAGAGATTTTCATGGAGTGATAACAAATTGGCGTCATTGCCGGGGAGAGGAGATTGAAGCTCAGCTTCCTTGGGAGACGACATAGATCCAGCTTTGATGATAGACAAATCCTGGACATTATTTCGGTTGTCATTATCTATCTAGCGACTCCATGAAGGACGGATTCAGTTGCTACTCCATTTCTCTGAAATCTGTTGGCGACTCCACTGGTATGACATGAACCAGATCTTTCTTACAAGGTATGAGTTCTGTGATTTTTCAAGTATTTCTGGTTACCCTCATCTAGTACCTACTAGAGATGAATGGGAACGTAGTATTCCCAGATTTTGTGGAGAGAAGTGGGAAGTGCCAGCTGAACATTTGCTGGATTTCCATGATTTTATTGACCGACTTGAAATTGTACATGAGGATGTTCAAATTAAGCTTTTCAAATTTTCATTAGAAGGGATTGCTCTTGACTGGTGTCGGTCTCTTCCAAGTGCAAGTGTTAGCTCTTTGGCTGATTTTCATGCTGCCTTCCATGTGTTTTGTAAAAACCATTTTCCAGATGACCTTCTCTATCCTCAACGCTGTCATGAGTTTTATTTATTGAATAAAGATCCAAATACTCATGAAGATTTTTCTGCAGCAGAAGATATCTCTCACCATGATCAAGAGATGGGTGGTCTTCAGGATAATGGTCATAGTATAGATGCTTTAAATAATATACCAAATGCATCCACTATCTTAGATTGTTATGCAGATCAGATTGTCTCCTTTAAAAAATTAAAAAATGATGAGCAAATTTTTATATCATCATATGACAGTTTTGAATCTACAACAGATCCTAAGGGTATCTCTCAGTTTCAAGATTTTCAGCAACTGGAAGTTTGCAACAGATATCAAGAAGAAGGCGAGGAACTGAACAGTCCAGATCAACAGTCTGTCGTATATGTTTCTCCAACAGATCTCGAGCAGCCTGCATTCAACAATGAGATTAGTAAAGGCAGTTTTCAACATCTTTTCAATTTACAGTTGGATCAGCAGTCCAAAGAGGTATTGCTATGTGAATTTGATGACCCTTTTGCTGACTATTTGGAGTCTATAAGCAGCATAGATGTTAAAAAATTTATGTCAGAAGAAGATAGTTTTTATCATCTATTCAAACCTCTTTTCTACATGATATCCCTTCCATTATTGTTCAGGTCAAGATCAAGGATTTTAACAGTAAATCAATTTATGATATGGCTGCATTGGAAATTCGATCTTACTTGATAAATCTTCCTCTACTGGTTAGTGTAGGAGTAGGCAGAGGAATAAGCTCACCATACGAGCAATGAGATCTTTTTCAGTTGTTGATTTCATGAATAAGCAGGAGGCTGCATGCAACTTACAGGTTTGTAGAGGAACAGTTGCAAAGGTCAGATGACTCCATGCCCAATGCCAAAGGCAGCCAGATGACTCCATGCCCAATGGAACTACAATTTCAAAGCTATGCAAATATTGTTTTCAGATTTTGGTTGAATAAGCAGAGCAGGCTACCAATTGCATAGGCCACATGACTCCATAGCCCAACCGATAAGGCGACTGGAACTACTTGTTCTTGGAACCTCACTGGGAGGATTCCATCTCTGAGTAGGAGCCAGATGTTATCTCCTAAAATAACACTGTCATTTTACCAATTTTTAAGTGATAGGAACAGGTCCAAAAAATTCATTTCCAAATTTTTGTAGGTAGGTTAGAGAGTCTGTGTTCTGTAAATAAGCTCAAAAGAAATTTTGGATTTGGTTTGGTCAAGAAAAAGTCAGAATCTAAGGTTTTGGTGGTTTAGGCGAGCCTGAAATGCGCTCATTAACCACTGAAAGCCTTTGTTCTCGGTAGTTAAGAGGTCAAAGCAAGAATGCGGTTAACTACCGAAAAAGTTTCAACGAGCAAAATAGAAATCTCGTGCTTTTGCACGAGCCAGCTGTCAGTTGATGCAATTATGGAAACGTAACCGCCGAAAGCTCGTCAAGTTGGAAGGTATGCACGTTCTAATTGTGTCTATCCGAGAATTTGAGTTCTTGTTGTCTTTTCAGCCGCATTGTCTTTTCAAAATGAAGACACGGTGGTGATACAAAAATTCATGCATGTTGTCACGAAGCCTCCCTCCATTTTCAATCACAAGTACACCATCTATCATGATCTCGTTAATCCCTCATTAAATCCTCATTCATTATCAATTTGAATTCTGGAGATTACTGAGATAATCACGAGTTTGCGATTTCATCAATCAAACGTGTCTCCAGAGATCCTAATCCCATTTCCCCTGGTGATTGTGAAAGTTCCATTAGAGTCCAGCGATCGCTCTCAAGCCAATTAAGCCAGGTCGATTTATCAGGCAAGTTCAAAACCCATCTTGTTTCAGTCTAAATGAATATACCACTGAAAATCTAAAATTTCGGCATGCTCTCAGTCAATTTGTTGCCTAAAACTTGGTTAGTGTTTGAGCTCGATGATCCGAACTCTATGTCACCCTGTCCCGTCTGCTCTTCCATGAGTTATACTCTCTTTGATCCTAAATCCTAGAATCTGTGTCTCCGTGGATGCTCAGTTTTCCATAATCGCAGGTACAGTCAACATTGACCAATGCCGAAAGCAGGGCCAGTTTTGAGGTCTGAGGTGGATGGGGTTTGGTACCTAGAAGCTCACCCGAAGGTGGCAAAATTCTTCAAACAGGCTGGGGTATTTTCATATTGTGAAAAATTAACCAACTTTCATCAACAAGTGGTCGAGTCTTTTGCCAATTCCTATGATGGGAGGTCTGCTAAAATAAGAAAAGAGGAGTTTATCATTGATGAAGCTATCATTGCTGAGTATACAGGTTTACCTAGGTCAGGAGACTGTTGGTTCAAGTCTACCATACCTTCAAACATCGAATTCAGGTTATACTTGTTGCCTGTACATAAAGATTTGATCTGGAAAAAGGATATTCCAATGTCTTACTTGGAACCAAAGTGGTAGTCCTTGTTGAAAGCAATATTTGTTTACATAACATGTGAGGGGCAGTACAATAGAGTGATGTTCTATCACTTTAATCTTTTAAACCACTTTACAGGCAGAGACCCAATCAATCTACCATTTTTCTTGCACAAAGCCCTCACGAAAATGTCTAAACAGGTCAAGGCCAAGCCCACTAAGGTGGCAAGCAGATTATCTTATCAAGGACTCATTACTCTTATTGTCAAAGAGTCATTGAAGAAAAGGCAGGTAGATTGGAACTATTTCCTCTTCTGGAATGAATTCCAGACTGATTGTCAATAGCAGGAGAAGGGTAAAAAGGCTGCCACTAAGAAGACTATTACTCCCAAAAGCAGTCATAGAAAAAGGAAGGGTATCTCACCACCAAGAGATCCGATAAAATCATCCCCTGTCAAGAAGAAAAGAATCAAAAGAAAACTGCAGTTTGAGGGTCCAAGGACCCTGCTACAGGAAATAACCCTTTAAACCTACCTTACAGTGATTCAGAACTAGAACAAGAATTAGCAGAGACACAGGGTAATGTACAGGATGAACAAGGTGCAGACTATTGTTCCAATTTACCTTCACCAACTCCTCCAAAGGCACACAGTCCACCAGTGGCAGAAGCCTCTTTAAGTAAGCCTAAAACAGCTAGATCACGGAAAATCAACAAACTCTTGCAACAGGTCTATGAAATGGAAGTCCTGGAAAGGGTGATTAAAAAAGCTAATACAGACCTGACCGACAAAAATGAGGAGCTTTTCAAAATAAACCAAACCCTCAAAGAAAAACATGACAAGATTAAAGACAGGAACATGGTTTTGATTAGGGAGAACATGAAGCTGTATAAACAACTTAGAATTCCGAGGTTGAAGTTAAAAGAGTTTCAATCACCATCACAGTAGCAAACTGGATTGGAAACTCTAGCTAACTTAGCTACAACCATGGTAGACACACCAGAGCCTTCCACACAGCCAATAGAAATTCGCAGATCTGCACTAACGAGGGCTGCCTCATCCAATAAACCTTGAACATCAAAAAGTGATCCAAGGTAAGCATTTTTGCAATTTTGAAGTTTCCTCAAAGATGAAGTTTCGGTGGTTTAGGCGAACAGGACGACTGTTCATTAACCACCAAAAACATGACTTTCGGTAGATAATCCACTCAGAAGCTTTCTAGGTTAACCACCGAAAGCCTGTCACTTCCAAAATGACCAAGTTTTTGCACAGATCGAAGTTTTTTGAGTTAGAAAGGTTTGAAACCTCTTCGAATGGACATTTGATGAATTGTCAAGACATATCCAATAGCTATTTTTGATAGATTATGGAAAGAGGAGGTGTTTCAAAGGTTGTTGGTATCTTTGACAAAGGCAGAAAATCAGGACGCTTACTCACATCAACATATTCGAATTTGTATCTCTTGGAGAGTTATCATTCAGCCTTGGAAGTCTATCCTGCACTGCACCATCACTCAACAAGAGATGAAGACCATGCAATTTGGGATTGACCTCATTTTTGGGGATCATTCCACATCTTTTGCAAACTAAAATTTGATTTTCTATCTTTAGCATATTTGATCCATGTTTTCAGGATCTCAAAACTGCATTGTAAAGCTATAAAGCTAAAGGTTGAATAGGAACTAAGGGTTCGACTTTGGAGATTTTTTCATGTTATGTACTCAAACTTCTCATTTTCATATGAAGTAATACAAGCTTGTTTTGCCATAACTTGTTCAGATTTCATCTTCTTTTCTATTCTGTACTTGCACTTGGATATTATATTCATGTTGTTATACTTGTTTATGCCCGATAATTGTCATCTTATCATTGCATTCATAAGTTAAACTTTGCAAGTATTCCGGTAATTATTGTAATTGACCATTCATATATGCTTTATATGTGATTCTGCTGATATAATAGTTATTTCTCCATACATCCCTTTATTTGTAAACTCTCTGAACATTTGTGGTTGAAAGCCTTGTCCATCTAAATGTGTTCATACATGTTTTGAGTGACAAACGATTCAGTCCTCCAACTTGATCCAAACCCATACTTTTTATTGAAAAAACAATTAACAAAAAATTAAATTACTAGGCATCTCTCACTTACAGCCTACGAGAATTTCCTCGAGTGATAACAAAAAGGATATAGCACTAACACATCTATACATAAATAATATTTCTAATATTTCTTTAGCATAAATTGTAACCAAAATTTTCAGCTGAATTTGTCACGGGATTAACTTACTCCATATTGAACTCTGCCCCACCAACACTATGGAGCGGCATTCGAAACAACGCTTCGTGAGAAAGCATCACGCAACGACGAGAGAAGTGGCGACGCATATTCATAAGTCAATGGCACACTAATGCGTTGACACATCGCTGCATTTACCTTCTTTTGATTTCTGAAAACGCTTGACGTTCTAGTGAGAAGCAGGTGGATGTAATAAATCAAAAGTTTTGGAAGTCTTATTCAATATTTATATGTAGCCTTTTTGAGTTTGTTGTTAAGATATTCAGTGATGTTAAAGTTTTTGGTTTGAAATTTGTGAAGATAAAAAATCTTATCAACTTTTAAATATTATTAAGTTGTGATTTTTCAATTACAGACTAGTTAGTCCCACAACTACACGCTAACTAATCCCACATATCAAAAACAAACAAAAACAAACTAGCAAACAAAAATCAAATCGAATTTTAAAACCAACATTTATATGTTTTGGCGGGTAGATACCAACAGAAATTGCAACGAACAGGACAATTCTTCAAACAAAACTGTTAATACAGTAATGTTATATTGGGAGTAACCGAACAGACTCCGGCGTACAGATTCTTTATCATTAATAAGAATCAATCGATATAGATTACGATTCAAGAATCACGTCGTGAGAATGCTGACAACCGGGAGAGGGTGTCGACAGTCCGAGTCACCACATCATCCCAAATAACTTATTGATTGATTAATCTCTATTCAGAGTCTGCAATCTTTTCGGCTATCCTTAGAGTTGGGTTCCTTCGAAAGTCTGGCGGAATTGCCAGTTTGAAGGAGCGGCGTTGTATGAAACCACTGTCCTGCCATCGCTGGTGGTGACCTGGAACGAAAGGCTCTGCCCGTTCAGGTAGGAATTGCTTTGCCAGTTCTGTCCCCAGTTGCGTGACATAGGTTGCCAACCGGTCCTTGACCCTTTTATCGAAACGGCGTGGACATCTCCAGCTCCTGCAACATTGGTGATGAGCACGAGGTTGAAGTACGAGTGGCCATTTACGGTGAAACGAATTCCTCCCTTTCTCAAGCAGGGGACCCTGCATTGTCAGCCT
>ML777598.1:875242-887580 GCA_009831015.1 Picea engelmannii | reverse complement strand
CACAATCAATATTTGGGACTACTTCCCTTTTTGAATATGAGCTATCTCATTCATGTGGTCTCCTAAAATCCTTGTGGGGATTATGAGTAAAAATTGTATACATTTAAGAGATTTTCTTTGTTGATATAACCATAGTCATAGGTATTGAAATATTGTAACTTTGGAGAATATTCTAAGTATATTTGAGTTATTATCTTATAGATCAAATCCTGTTTTTTGTATTGATCATGTCGGGTCTTGTATAAGACCAAACCCCCTTTTGTGGATTGGTCAAACCATATTTATATGGTGGTATTTGTAAAGTCGTCCCCTAGTGTTTATAAAGTGGTTTTAACCACTCCTTCAAGAAGCCGAACATACTAAGTGAAGAGACATAACCGTAGCGCCTCCTCAACTAGTATATATATGTGAGGATGGTGCCTCACTTATTCACTCTCACACTCATCCATCTAGTGTGCATATCTTGAAGGAAGTTGCAGTTGTAGGAGGAAGGAGAAGAGAGGCGCATACTCAGTCTTAGTTTATTCTTGGTGTTCTGGTCTTAGTCTTGGCATTATACTCACAATCTATTATTGAGGAATTTTTTGTTGGGTTTTCTCCCTTGTGAGGGTTGCCCAGGATAAAATGTTTTGTACCTTTGTGATTTTGTTTCTTTTAGTGATCCTCTTTATGATGTTGCTTTGGAAATGCATTGAATGCTCATGTAATTTAGAAATAACCTAATAACAATAGTAAAAACTTAACATGGTTCTAGAACTTGACTCAATAGAGCACCTTTCACTAGGTATCTAAAAACATCATTGTTGTCATACTAGGAAATTAGGGATTTTTATTGAAGAGGAAATTTTGACCTAAACCTATCTTAAAAAGTGTGCCTTGGCCTAGCGCATCTTTTGGCAGTGTGAGTGAACTTTTTTAGTGGCCAGATTCTCAGGAAAGTCAAACCCTAATTTTGGTTGGTACGAGAAAACCAGAAAGCCAAAACGAGTACCATTCCAGATTTGCGCAGGTCAAGTTTCAAGGGGTAAAACTGTATATTTTAACCTTGTACAATATTTACTACAAACAGATTTTCAGTAAAAGAACAGAAAAGATACAATGGTAAACACAAATATTACATAGATATTTTTCCCATAGAAACCCACACCGAGAAAACCAACATATTCTATATTCATTCATAGCGATACATTGTTTACAATACAATATACATATAGGAGCCAGCGGCATCCAAAAACCTAACCCAATGACCTAGATTAGTCAACAACCTTAATTCCTTAACTGGAAATAGAAAACCATCGGAAAAAAACCATGTTCCAACAAACTGCCCAACAATGGACACAAAAATTGAGGCAACACAAAAAACAAGGCAAAAATGCAACACATTTCCCGAGGAAAAAAAATCTTTGAGAGATGCAGACATTATTACTCGTGCAAAGAATATAACACATACCCAACATTCTCCCAGTTGTTTTTTTATTTTCATACAGGTGGTTACAGGGTTACATAGTCAACAATGCCCATGGATCCTCTACAACAAGAGAACTTCTTAGTGCTCACAGATTTTGTTAATGAATCTGCAACAATCTTCAAAGTGTCCACCTTCATCAGCAATACTTTCTTTTCTTCAACCATGTCTCTCACAAAGTGATATTGAGTTTCAATATGTTTTTTCTTTGAATGATAAGCCATGGTCTTCGCCAGAAAAATTGCACTATGACTATCACAATCTATCCTTACAACTTGCTATAGCAACCCAATACCTGAACACAATATTTGTAACCATATTGCTTCCTTACTTGCATGAGTGGCTACCATGTATTCAACTTATGTAGTTGAAAGTGCCACTACAACCTGTCTTTTTCTCATCCAACTTATTGCTCCTCCAAACAAGTTAAACGCATACCCACTTGTAGATCTCCTACGATCCAGATCTCCAGCCCAGTCTGTGCATCCACAAATCCATTTATATCCACCACTCTATCCAATCCTGATATTCCTTGGTAGCACAATCCATAGCTAGCAATGCCACGCAAAAACCTGAAAACCCTTTTTACTGTTGTCGAATGATCCTTCCCTGGTTTTGACATATACCTACTCAAAAATCCCACTTCATGTGCAATGTTTGATCTAGTGCATACCATTGCATACATCAAACTTCTAACTACACTTGCATATGGAACATGAGAGATGTCCTCCTCCTCTTCTTGTGTCTTGGGACATTGATCCGTAGATAAATTTACACCAATAGGAATAGGAACCTTGACCAGTTTACATTCCAACATATTAAACCTCTGCAATATTGTCTCGACATATTTTCTCTGATTTAACCAAAGTTTCCTCGTTTTCCGATATCTTTTAATTTCCATGCCTAAAATGAAATTTGAAGCATTGAGATCCTTCATGTCAAATTTAGATGACATCTGAATTTTCACATCCTCGATAATCTCCTTGTTGTTTCCTATCAGCAAGATGTCATCTACATACAAGACCAAATAAATCAAATGATCACCAATTAATTTAAAATACACACAGTGATCCTCTTACTTCTTGTGAATCCAAGTCTCATCATATAAGTATCAAATTTTTTATATCACATCCTTGGTGATTGTTTTAAACCATACAAGGAATTTTTCAACTTGCATACCAGCTGCTTATTTCTCTTCACAACATAACCTTCTGGTTTCTTCATATAGATTTCTTCTTCCAAATCCCCATGTAGGAATGTTGACTTCACATCCATATGTTCTACTTCAAAATCAAATGCAACAACAATAGATAACATAAATCTTATAGAGGTTAACTTAGCAACAAGAAAAAAAATCTCACCAAAATCAATTCCCTCAACTCGAGAATAACCTTTTACTACTAACCGAGCTTTGTATTTCTCCACTTTTCCTTCTGCATTCAACTTCTTTTTAAATAACCATTTTCTTCCAATGGAATTTCTTCCAGTCGACAACTCCACTAGATCCAAGCCTCATTCTTATCCAAAGCTACCATTTCTTCATCCATGTCCCTTTTCCAGAGATTTCCATCCTCTGAATCCACTGCCTCCCTGACAGTTCTAGGATCATCATCACTAATAGACAAAGAAAAATTTGAACATAAATAAGATGGAGTATACATTTATATTAGAATTCTTTCTCGAAACGATATCCTCAATACTGGAGTATGAGGATTTTCTTCTTCTGATTCATGTTCTTCTATAGAGTCTGACTCATCATCCTTTGAATCAAACTTTATTTTCTCTGGTTCTTCCTTACTTGGTAGGATTTCTTGTTTAACAACATCCTTCATTTCTCTAAATACCACATCTCGGTTATACACTACCTTCTTAGTTTCTAGGTTCCAAATCTTATAACCTTTTAGACCATCTTTATATCCAATAAAGATATACTTTTCAGCCTTCTTATCTAGCTTACTCATGTTTTCCTTGGAACATGAACATATGCATCACAACCAAATACCTTGAGATGTGCGAGAGAAGGTTTCTTACCAGTCCATATCTCTTGTGGAGTCTTGTCATCCAATGCTGATGAGGTTGATATGTTGACCAGGTAACATGCAGTACCCACTACCTCTGCCCATACTTCTTGCCCTAACCCGACACCACTGAGCATGCAACTTGTTTTTTCCATCGGCGTCATGTTCATCCTTTCTGCAAATCCATCCTACTGAGGTGTATATGGAGTACTCTTTTGCCTTTCTATACCGCACTTCTTACATAATTCTTCAAATTCATTCCCGCAGAACTCTCTGCATTATTTATCCTCAACACCTTAATTCTTTCCTCTGTTTGATTCTCAACAAGAGTCTTAAACTCTTTAAACCTATCAAAGACTTTAGATTTCTTCCTAAGGAAATATATCCAAGTATTCCTCGAGAATTCATCTATAAATAAGACATAATACACATATTTTGAAAATGATAGGAACAACACAGGTCCAAAAACATCACTGTGAACTAGCTGTAAAATTCCTTCTACCCTTGTTGCACTAGAAGGAAATCTTACCCGATTCTGCTTCCCATATACACAATGTTCACATAAATCAAAATCCATAGAGTAGTTAGACATACCTTCAACCATATATTTAACATATAGTAGTCGAAGACCCTTCTCTCTGATATCCCCCAGTCTTTGATGCCACAACATAACCTTTTCTCCAAAGACTGTAGGAGTTCTTTCTTCTTCAACTATAATATCAGGAACAATGAACCTATTACACCCATCACTAATAGTGTTTCCTTGCAGCTTATAAAGAGTTCCAAACCAAACTAACTTCAACAACACCATTTCTCCTCGAACCATCATGCAAGTTTCCTTTTCAAATATTGTTTTTACCCCTGCATCGTCCATTTTTCTTACAAAAATCTAATTTATGTACAATCCTAGGATGAGCATAACACCAGGTAGTGTTCTAATCCTTCCATCTATGAGCCTCAAATTGACTTTTCCTCATCCTATGATTATGGTTTTCAAATCATCACCTAAGAAAACATTACCTCCATCATACCTTTCATATTCACAAAACCACTCCCTGTGGGGAGTCATATGAAAGGATGAACCTGAGTCAATGAACCATGCCTCATGATCTGCATGTGTTCTTGAAGAAGCCTCCCCTCCTTCTTCCCTGGAGGTATTTTCTTCTGTAGAAGGATATTCTTAAGATCCCTTCTTTTTCTCAACGTTGGATATACACTGCTTCTTGTATTGCCCTTCTTTTCCACATCTCCAACATACCTTTACAAACTTTCCAGGATATTTATATCTACCCTTAGACTTAGATCTCCCACTTGACAACTTAGATCTATTTCTTTCCTTGGAGCGTCCTCTTGTAAATAATGTGTATGTTCTATGTCCTTCCATATTCTTCTGTCTCATCTCCTCCAACAACAAGGATGAGACCACTTCATCAAAATTAAAGGCAGGTGTATTACTACCTATGGCCACAACTAGACTATCCCACGAGTCTGTTAAAGAACACAATAAACGGATACACTTATCTTCATCTGAAATTTTAATCTCAAAAGATACTAACTGACTTACCTTAGTATTGAAGGTGTTCAAATGCTCTGCCTCCGAGTCTCCATCTCTCATCCTCGGGTTATACAACTTATTTCTTGGGAATAATTTTTTTACTAGGGACTTAGACTGATAAAAATTCCCCAACTTATATCATAAATCCTTGGTTGTAGATTCCTCTGACACATTCAGTAATACTGAATCTGAGAGACACATTCAAATTGTTCTCTTCGCCTTCCAATCCAACTTTTTCCAGTCATCTGCTAAAGTTCATGTAGGTGAAGTACCTGGATCTACCGCGATCCACTGATCTCTGTCCACCAATAGATCTTCCTTCTTGAACTTCCATAGCTCAAAACTTTTCCCATTAAACTTCTCGATCTCCATTTAATTGCTTGTCATTTCTTTTCACCTGAAAAATCAATACCACATATCTTCCATTGTAACAAGGATTATCATAGTCTTGAGCCAAACCATTGACCACAAAGGCGTCCCCCTGAAGCCAACAAAGCTCTGATACCAAATGTATCAAAGTTTTTTCAAAGATCTGATATCAAATGTATCAAACCTCTCTTCTTCTTTCTCTTCTAATTGAGTCTTTTTACTTTCTTCTTGTTCTTTGAGCATTTGATTTAGTGCCATTGTATATCTTGGGTACTTTTCTAAGACCTCAATGGTGTATTTTTCAAGATACCCAAAAGCAATTGAGTACTGTCCTATTTCATTGCTAACATGATCTAACTCAAATAAAACTTTATCTTTAAGCTTCAAGAAATCTTCCTCTTCATCTATAGGACAATTGTCATTTGATTCTACAAAATCTATTTATAAATTTTCTTCTTCAGTTGTAGAGGAACATTCAACATCATCACACTTAGAATGATTGCAATCAGAGGATTTTGGAGAGTCTTTACCTTCATTTTCCTTGATGGAATTTTCTTCGATTTCTTCCTTTCTTCCTTGATATGTCTTCTCTAGCTTAATCCATAGATTCTTCGCGGAAGTAAATTGTCCCATGCTTTATTTCATAGAACTTGAGAGTCCATTGAAAATGGTCATGAGAGATAATGCATCATTCTTATTTGCTTCATTTTCTTCTACAAATTTTGATTTATTCTTCAAGGGAACTAATCCCCTTTTGTGTATTGATCATGTCAGGTCTTGTATAAGACCAAATCCCCTTTTGTGGATTGGTCAAACCATATTCATATGGTGGTATTTGTAAAGTCAGCCCCTAGTGTTTATAAAGTGGTTTTAACCACTCCTTCAAGAAGTCGAGCATACTAAGTGAAGAGACATAAACGTAGCGCCTCCTCAACTAATATATATATATGTGAGGATGGTGCCTCACTTGTTCACTCTCACACTCACCCATCTAGTGCGCATATCTTGAGGGAAGTTGCAGTTGTAGGAGGAAGGAGAAGAGAGGCGCATACTCAGTCTTAGTTTATTCTTGGTGTTCTGGTCTTAGTCTTGGCATTATACTCACAATCTATTATTGAGGAATTTTTTGTTGGGTTTTCTCCCTTGTGAGGGTTGCCCAGGATAAAATGTTTTGTACCTTTGTGATTTTGTTTCTTTTAGTGATCCTCTTTATGATGTTGCTTTGGAAATGCATTGAATGCTCATGTAATTTAGAAATAACCTAATAACAATAGTAAAAACTTAACATGGTTTTACAACTTGACTGAATACAACACCTTTCACTAGGTATCTAAAAACATCATTGTTGTCGTACTAGGAAATTAGTGATTTTTACTAAAGAGGAAATTTTGACCTAAACATATCTTTAAGAGTGTGCCTTGGCCTAGCGCATCTTTTGGCAGCACGAGTGAACTTTTTCAGTGGCCAGATTCTCCAGAAAGTCAAGCCCTAATTTTGGTTAGTACGAGAAAACCAGAAAGCCAAAACCAGTACCATTCCATATTTGCGCAGGTCAAGTTTCAAGGGGTAAAACTGTATATTTTAACCTTGTACAGTATTTACTGCAAACAGATTTTCAGTAAAAGAACATAAAAGATACAATGGTAAACATAAACATTACATAGATATTTTTCCCATGGAAACCCAGGCTGGGAAAACCAACATATTCTATATTCATTCATAGTGATACATTGATTACAATACAATATACATATAGGAGCCAGCGGCATCTAAAAACCTAACCCAATGACCTGGATTAGTCAACAACCCTAATTCCTTAACCAGAAATAGAAAACCATTAGCAAAAAAACATGTTTTGAAAAGCTGCCCAACAATGGACACAAAAATCGAGGCAACACAAAAAACAAGACAAAAATGCAACACATTTCCTGAGGAAAAAAAATCTTTGAGAGATGCAGACACTATTACTCATGCAAAGAATATAACACATACCCAACATTTTCCCACTCGTTTTTTTATTTGCATATAGGTGGTTACAGGGTTACATAGTCAACAATCCAGGGCAACAATGCCCATGGATCCTCTACAACAAGAGAACTTCTTAGTGCTCACAGATTTTGTTAATGAATCTGCAACAATCTTCAAAGTGTCCACCTTCATTAGCAATACTTTCTTTTCTTCAACCATGTCTCTCACAAAGTGATATTGAATGTCAATATGTTTTGTCTTTGAATGATAAGACATGTTCTTCGCCAGAAAAATTGCACTATGACTATCACAATCTATCCTTACAGCTTGCTATAGCAACTCAATACCTGAACAAAATATTTGTAACCATATTTCTTCCTTACTTGCATGAGTGGCTACCATGTATTCAACTTCTGTAGTTGAAAGTCCCACTACAACCTGTCTTTTTCTCATCCAACTTATTTCTCCTCCAAACAAGTTAAACACATACCCACTTGTAGATCTCCTATGATCCAGATCTCCAGCCCAATTTGTGCATCCACAAAGCCATGTATATCCACCACTTTGTCCAATCCTGATATTCCTTGGTAGCACAATCCATAGCTAGCAATGCCTCACAAAAACCTAAAAACCCTTTTTACTGTTGTCCAATGATCCTTCCCTGGTTTTGACATATACTTACTCAAAAATGCCACTTCATGTGCAATGTCTGATATAGTACATACCATTGCATACATCAAACTTCTAATTGCACTTGCATATGGAACATGAGACATGTCCTCCTCCTGTTCTTATGTCTTGGGACATTGATCCGTAGATAAATTTACACCAATAGGAATAGGAACCTTGACCAGTTTACATTCCAACATATTAAACCTCTGCAATATTGTCTCGACATATTTTCTCTGATTTAACCAGAGTTTCCTCATTTTCCGATCTCTTTTAATTTCCATGCCCAAAATGAAATTTAAAGCATTGAGATCCTTCATGTCAAATTTAGATGACAACTGTGTTTTCACATCCTGGATAATCTCCTTGCTGTTTCTTATCAGCAAGATGTCATCTACATACAAGACCAAATATATCAAATGATCACCAATTAATTTAAAATACACACATTGATCCTCTTTACTTCTTGTGAATCCAAATCTCAACATATAAGTATCAAATTTTTTATACCACATCCTTGGTGATTGTTTTAAACCATACAGGGACTTTTTCAGCTTGCATACCAGCTCCTTCTTTCCCTTCACAACATAAGCTTATGGTTGCTTCATATAGATTTCTTCTTCCATATCCCCATGTAGGAATGTTGACTTCACATCCATATGTTCTACCTCAAAATAAAATGCAACAACAATAGATAACATAAATCTTATAGAGGTTAACTTGGCAACAAGAGAAAAAATCTCACCAAAATCAATTCCCTCAACCCAGGAATAACCCTTTACTACTAACCGAGCTTTGTATTTCTCCACTTTTCCTTCTGCATTCAACTTCTTTTTAAATATCCATTTTCTTCCAATAGGATTTCTTCCAGTCAACAACTCCACTAGATCCAAGCCTCATTCTTATCCAAAGCTTCCATTTCTTCGTCCATGGCCCTTTTCTAGAGATTTCCATCCTTTGAATCCACTGCCTCCTTGACAGTTCTAGGATCATCATCAGTAATAGACAAAGAAAAATTTGAACAGAAATAGGATGGAGTATACATTTCCATTAGACTTCTTTCTTGAATCGATATCCTCAATACTGGAGTATGCGGATCTTGTTCTTCTTATTCATGTTCTTCTGTAGAGTCGGACTCATCATCCTTTAAATCAAACTCTATTTTCTCTGGTTCTTCCTTACTTGGTAGGATTTCCTGTTTAACAACATCGTTCATTTCTCTAAATACCATATCTCGGTTATACACTACCTTATTAGTTTCTAGGTTCCAAAGCTTATAACCTTTGAGACCATCTTTATATCCAATAAAGATACACTTTTCAACCTTCTTATCTAGCTTACTCATGTTTTCCTTGGAACATGAACATATGCATCACAGCAAAATACCTTGAGATGTGCGAGAGAAGGTTTCTTACCAGTCCATATCTCTTGTGAAGTCTTGTCATCCAATGCTGATGAGGTTGATATGTTGACCAGGTAACATGTAGTACCCACTACCTCTGCCCATACTTCTTTCCCTAACCCAACACCACTGAGCATGCAACTTGTTTTTTCCATCAGCGTCATGTTCATCCTTTTTGAAAATCCATTCTACTGAGGTGTATATGGAGTACTCTTTTTCTTGCTATACCGCACTTCTTAAATAATTCTTCAAATTCATTCCCGCATAAATCTCTTCCATTATTCATCCTCAACACCTTAATTCTTTCCTTTGTTTGATTCTCAACAAGAGTCTTAAACTCTTTAAACCTGTCAAAGACTTCAGATTTCTTCCTAAGGAAATATATCCAACTATTTTTCGAGAAGTCATAAGACATAGTACACATATTTTCCCAATGATGGGACCAACACAGGTCCAAAAACATCACTATGAACTAGCTGTAAAATTCCTTCTGCCCTTGTTGCACCATAAGGAAATCTTACTCGATTCTGCTTTCCATATACACAATGTTCACATAAATCAAAATCCATAGAAAAGTTAGACATACCTTCAACCATACATTTATCGTGTAGTAGTCGAAGACCCTTCTCTTTGATATCCCCCAATCTTTGATGCCACAACATAACCTTTTCTCCAGAGACTGTAGGAGTTCTTTCTTCTTCAACTCCAATATCAGGAATAATGAAACTATTACACCCATCACTAATAGTGCTTCCTTGCAGCTTATAAAGAGTTCCCCGAACTAACTTCAACAACACCATTTCTCCTCGAACCATCCTGGAAGTTTCGTTTTCAAATATTGTTTTTACCCCTGCATTGTCCATTTTTCTTACAAAAATCAAATTTATGAACAATCCTAGGATGAGAATAACACCAGGTAGTGTTCTAATCCTTCCATCTATGAGCCTCAAATTGACTTTTCCTCATCCTATTATTTTGGTTGTCGAATCATCGCCTAAGAAAACATTACCTCCATCATACCTTTCATATTCACAGAACCACTCCCTGTGGGAGGAGTCATATGAAAGGATGAACCTGAGTCAACCAACCATGCCTCATGATCTACATGTGTTCTTGAAGAAGCCTTCCCTCCTTCTTCCCTGGAGGTCTTTTCTTCTATAGAAGGATATTCTTCAGATCCCTTCTTTTTCTCAACTTTGGATATACACTGCTTCTTGTAGTGCCCTTATTTCCCACATCTCCAACATACCTTTACAAAATTTTCAGGAGATTTATATCTACCCTTAGACTTAAATCTCCTACTTGACAACTTAGATCTATTTCTTTCCTGGGAGCGTCCTCTTGTAAATAATGTGTATGTTCTCTGTCCTACCATATTCTTCTGTCTCATCTCCTCCGACAACAAGGATGAGACCACTTCATCAAACTTTAAGGCAGTTGTATTACTACCTATGGCCACAACTAGACTGTCCCACGAGTCTGGTAAAGAACACAATAAACTTATACACTTATCTTCATCTGAAATTTTAATCTCAAAAGATACTAACTGACTTACCTCAATATTGAAGGCATTCAAATGCTCTGCCTCCGAGTCTCCATCTCTCATCCTCAGGTTATGCAAATTCTTTCTCAGGAATATTTTTTTTACTAGGGAATTAGACTGATACAACTTCCCCAACTTATCCCATAAATCCTTGGTTGTAGATTCCTCTGACACATTCAGTAATATTGAATCTGAGAGACACATTCAAATTGTTCTCTTCGCCTTTCGATCCAACTTTTTCTAGTCATATGCTAAAGTTCATGTAGGTGCAGTACTTGGATCTACCACGATCCAATGATCTCTGTCCACCAACAAATCTTCCATCTTGAACTTCCATAGCTCAAAACTTTTCCCATTAAACTTCTCTATCTCCATTTTTGAATTGCTCGTCATTTCTTTTCACCTGAAAAATCAATACCACATATCTTCCATTGTAACAAGGATTATCACAGTCTCGAGCCAAACCATTGACCACAAAGGCGTCCCCCTGAATCTAACAAAGCTCTGATACCAAACGTATCAATATTTTTTCAAAGATGTGATACCAAATGTATCAAACCTCTCTTCTTCTTTCTCTTCTAGTTGAGTCTTTTTACTTTCTTCTTGTTCTTTGAGCATTTGCTTTAGTGCCATTGTATATCTTGGATACTTTTATAAGACCTCATTGGTGTATTTTTCAAGATAAACAAAAGAAATTGAGTACTATCCTATTTCATTTCTAACATGATCTAACTCAGATAAAACTTTATCTTTAAGCTTCAAGAAATCTTCCTCTTCATCTATAGGACAATTGTCATTTGATTCTACAAAAACTATTTATAAATTTTCTTCTTCAGTTGTAGAGGAACATTCAACATCATCACACTTAGAATGATTGCAATTAGAGGATTTTGGAGAGTCTTTACCTTCATTTTCCTTGATGGAGTTTTCTTCAATTTCTTTCTTTTTTCCTTGATATGTCTTCTCTAGCTTTAGCCATAGATTCTTCGTGGAAGTAAATTGTCCCATGCTTTATTTGATACAACTTGAGAGTCCATTGAAAATGGTCGTGAGAGATAATGCATCATTCTTATTTACTTCCTTTTCTTCTGCAAACTTTGACTTATTCTTCAAGGAACTAATCCAGCAATAGTTTTTTTCTAAACACATACTCCTTTTCCTTCAAATACCGTTTCCTTTATATTCTCCATGCCAAGTAATATATCTCATAAAATAGAGGAGCTTCATCTGGATGTTCATCCATTTGAGTTTCCATGGATATGCTTCAAGCTTGTAATGATTATGATGAAGGCCTTCTCTGATACCAATTGTTGGACACACTGACCACACTGGGGGGGGGGGGGGGGGGG
>ML777598.1:849307-875163 GCA_009831015.1 Picea engelmannii | reverse complement strand
GTTAGCAATCACCATTTACTCATCATTCATTAGTTTCATTTATAACAAGTTGTATGTAAACATATATTAGCAACAAATACCATCAATAAGCCATCACCACAAGGAACACAAGGAAAATAATCTATATGTATAAGTTTCTTTTATATTATAGACTACAATCCTTGGGGGTTTTTCAACAAAAATTGAATAGAGAAACAAATCCGCAAGAAAACCAACTCTCAATGCAATACTTAGCTTGCAAATCACAACATCAACTAAAAAGAGGAATCAATCATCAACATATATCATTCTGTCAGCATGTATGTGACCTATTTATACTACATCACACATATGTTTGTGGCCTACCTATACTGCAACATGCGTATTTATGCTCCTTGTCCCACTATCAACCTTCTTACGCCTTCAGAAACTAAGTTTTTTGTAACTTCACAACTTCTTCCCTTCGGACCCTTACTGCGTCAGTCACATCCAGTTCTGATCTATCACTGCACTCATCCTTTCACTTCCTAATATGTACCATAACCATCACAAACATATCTATGCCATCCAACAACCTATGCATGCTCCTCAACCATACACCATAAAAAATTATAGATATTTATCAATCATAACATATATGAACTACTCAAACAACCAACTACCATATTCAGACATCAATACAACAATACAAATAATTCCTCAAGCATTCACCATACCATGAGAAAATCTAAGTATGAAGACAACATATAACCATACCATATCTTCTGTAGCATATCTGAATCAATAGACCATTGTTCTGGGGATTTTCTTCAGACATTAGGGGTCTCACACCAACATTTTCTCAAGATTCTATAACTATTTTGTCATGTACGCTCCCTATTATACTAAAAACCAACATATGTACACACCCTATTATAATAATATCCCACATATGCATGCACCCTATTACACTGATATCCCACATACATCTCAAAAACTAGGGTTTCTTAATATTTCTGAAACTCTGAAACTTTCACCGTCAATACCTCAGACTTACAGAACTTTTGATGCGTCCATGAGTACCTACAATGAATCTTTCACAAATAATAGATATTCAATATGCTCAAGAGATACAAACACATAAGAGACCATTAATCTCTTAGTTATACTTATCCAAGTAGCTTCCTCTTCTAACTAAATCTAACCAACTTCCTTATTTTAGGGGCTAACCCACTTCTGACCTCTTGTCCACTTCTAACCCACTTTGCTACAAATAGTGAATTATCCACTTCTAGTTGCAACTAATTTATTTTTAATTGTTTTCTTGTTGCAACCACTTAATCCATGACTAGCCACTTTGACTATTCATCTTTCTTCTAGGATCTTCTAGAATAATTTGACTTCTTTCACCTTCTAGGGGATTCTAGACAACATGGGAGGGTTCTCCAACTTCAGAAGGCCATAACTCTCTAACCGTGAGGAGTTATGTGACGTTCCACATATCACCGTAAATGGCATGATGAAAACTATCAATATAGAGTATTATTATTTACAAATTCATGGATATTGATTAAAATATTCCACAATCTATCCATGGGTTCCTTAACCACACATCTAGGATGACTCAACCTCTTAACCATTTGTACTTTACAAAGACTCTTCCTGTGAGGGATTTCGCCATAAGGGGACCACTTTGGAGTTCATCAATTTTCTACTTCCTATCAGCCATGACAAGATAACAATGACCAACCTTTACATCTTCCCTTCTATACATCAATCCATGACAATGCATCACAATGACACCACTTGACATCTTTGACATCAATTACATCTATGGAAAAATAGGCCATCGATCAATACATCAATGATACTATGACAAGACATCAACTCTTTCACATCAATCATTTGACATCAATGACAACATAATGAAATTTTTTTGTCTGAGGAGATGATGAAAAGATCAAGTAAATAAAACTCAACAACAGAAGCAATGGTGGTCCAAGGTCGATCTACAGAAGGAGGGAAAGATAAGAGAATTACAATTAGGTCTAAGTCAAAATGAATTAAGGGTAAGGGAAAATGTTGGTCCTGTGGAAAATATGGGCATCTCAAGAAGGATTGTTGGAAAAGAAAACAAGCATCCAGAGAGGACTCCACAAAAGAAGCAAATTCATCTACAGGTATGGTTGATGAAGTTTTGTCTATTTGTTTTGACTCACCACATGTGTTCACATAGAAGGTGTAGGGCGATGATGTTTGAGTCACCATGAAACTAAAAAGAAAAAAGAAAAAATGTATTTACTTTCGAGTTGTAAAAGTAATTGATTGCATGTAAATGGGCATACGTCTGTAAGAGCTGGATAGGAATGCATACCGTTGGTTTATCATCTCACCTATGAAAATTCTAAACAGATATTTAGGTAGATTGAATATGTGGGGGGGGATGTGTGTTGGGTTAGCCTTAACTTGATGAAAGATTTAATGAGTCAAATACGGTTTTTAGGTCAAAGCACGTGGGCTTTTCGGGTCCATGTTCTTTGGGCATCCTGTGGTATTGTGTCCATCGATTGCATGTAATCAATCCTATAAAAGGTTTGGTGAAGTCCGTTGTAAATGGTCTTGGAGGTAATTGGTGAACGATTACTTGGTCGGCTTGCCCGAATTTGGTCAAAGTTGTTTGAATGCAAAGTTTGAGGTGGAGTAGTGTATCCAGGTTAGAAAGTTGGGTCTATAAAAAGATTGATGTGTTGGAAGGTCAATCAAGTCTCTGAGAATATATGATGAAGGTAGGTTCATATCCATGAACTTGGAAAGTGTTTCAAGGAAGCTGAGATCAAATTGGCATGTTTAGTGATGCCAAGCTGCAACAATAGTTGTGGAAAGAAGCGATTGTGCTATCTCATAACTCGGTCATCATTAGTTGCAAAAGATTGGAAGATTCTGAAATAGGTATGAACAGGTCATCTAGTAATTACTCAAATGTGAAATTATTTGGTTGTGATGCTTATGTTTTTTATCATCATTCTAAGTCGGACCCACATCAAGCAAGAAGATCTTTGATATGGTGATGATCTTAAGGGATGCAGACGGTGGGATCCTACTACCCACATAATCATCATGGACAGATTGTGAAGAAGCTCTAGTACTTAAGTTGCACTGAAGTGTTTATAACTAGATGGATTGCTTGATTTTAACCTTGACTTTAATTAAACGACTAGCTTGGGATTGGGATTGATGGTATTTTGAGCCTCTTTCAATTGCTTTATGCCTTTATGGCATGCTGAATTTAATGCATGATCACTCACAACGATCTTACTTTAAGATGATTGGTTATGATGTTTTATGATGGTTTAGGATGACTAGTGATATGAAACTGGGGTGACACTGATACCAAACATGATTTGGTTCTAGGCCACTCCATTAAGGTTAGATATGCAATTTCAGATATATTGAACATGATTTCATCAAAGGTGAAAATATGTGTTCTTGAAGGTTTGAATCCAAATTGAATATTAACTTGGTGAATGTGTTGTTAGTCTCATAATCCATTACTTAATTCATTTAATAATTATATTTACGGAAATAAAAAAATGCATAAGAAAACATGAGAAAAGAAATTACCGAGTTGTTAACGGAGTTCACTAGAACCTTTTGGCTATGGCTCCAGCCTAACAAAATCCATGCCGCTTCATTCTGTTCTTCAAAGATACTCTCATTTACAATACAAGGGGATGTATTCCCACATCAACAAGTGGCAATGGAATTCCCACAACACGTGGGAGTATCAAAGAAAATTTGGCATGTACAGTGAAAAGAGCTAGATTCTCACAAGCCTGTGGCCATGTCCCTCCTACAAATAGATGATCTCCTCTAACAGTATAAGGATAGATCTCTCACAATCATGTGGCAATGTCTCTCCTACAAAGAGATGATCTCCTATGACAAAGGCTGGTCTCTCAAAATCATGTGGCATCAAATTGACTCTCTCGTCAACTCCATAAAGGGATCCAGAAAGGATGATCCCAAAAGGTATCCATAAAGGATGATTCCCCCAAAGCGGTTTTTTTACCCAAAGATTACATGAAGAATTTATACAGTTTCCTTAGCTCCATCACTCAAGGATACAAGATCCAAAAATTTAAGATCTAGTAACAACTAAAGGACAAAAATGAGAGAGCATCTCAACCAACTCACGAGACCCTTAACTTTGTCCCTGAGACTGGGAAACCACTTTTGATCAAGTGAGGAAGAGTCCAAACCAACTCACAAGACCCTTAACTTCCTCCTTGAGACTAAGAATCTAATTTCCCCTTAAAATTAGAAAACTAATTTGTGAGTTGGATTCTCTCACAAAAATAATTTCTCATTTTTACAATTAAATGAATAATATGTGAGATTCCCAAACTCACTTCAAGATTAATCTTTTTTCCAATTTGCATGAATAATACTGATTTTTTCACTCTTAAAGTATTAATCATTTTTACATTTAAAATAAATCATTCATAAGTATTAATTATTCTTTGCCATATTTTAATGATCTTCTCCATGGTATGACAAATAATAATTTCTTGTGTGGAGATCCTCCTGGATCATACCCTCCCCACAAAAAGCACTTTTGGTCCTCCAAAAGTATGGAGATAAAACTTGAATTCCTAGAACTAGCCTAGATCATCTCGTAATTTTAAGACTTTTGACTGTAAACATGACTACTTTTTGTTGAAGTGTCAAAATGGCCTCTTACCGCACTGTCTCGGTTTACATGTAAGAATCAAACAATGAATTTGCTACAATGATTCGGATCTTGTTCCCCTATTGTAGAACTCAAATATCACTAGAATATGCAACATACATTCATCCTTTTTCAATTTTCAAAAACAGACAAAAACCATAAATGCATAAAACTTACATTGGTTTTTGTGCCAAGGCTCTCAATCGATTTCTCAAATATCAACATACAAAACACCAACAATTCTGTCGTGTCATTCTACAACTTTTGACTGTAAACTCGACATATTCTAAAAGGTGCAACTCTACCTCGAAGTTCATTCCATGCATTAATGACAAAAGTGGGCCTCTTCCATGAGCCCTGAAATTAGCTACTTGGATCCAAATTCTTACTGCACCATTGGATTTTTGGTGAGAAATCATGCAAAAATGATTGTACTTTCATCGAATTATGTCATTGTTACTTTTAGGACCCTCTTGGTCTCTCTTCCTTGAAATATGTGCCACACAGTCATTAATTGAATCAATAAATACTCCTACACCACGAAATGCATGCATGTACTTGGGTAAATTCAGGTTTCCACGTGGAAGCATGTGATTGGCCCACATGGTGCCCAATCAACTATACAGTCAGTTCCTAGTTGATGTATGGGCATCATCATGTCATCGTACGACCTACCACATCATTAGACTTCCTCAACACCACGTTGTTGTATGGCTTGCCACACCATCAGTGGCACACCATTATATGACCTACCACATCATGATGGCATCATTTTTCATACTACCTAGTCAGTCGCCACATCATGTTGAGGTCATCATCCGTACTGCCATGTCAACACCCAGCAGCATGCCACATCATGTTGAGGTCATCATCCATATTTCCATGCCAGTGCCCAGTCAACATACCACGTCATGATGACATCATCATTCATACTACCATGCCAATGACACATCAACTGCCACATCATGTTGATTCCATATTTCGTTTTACCACGTCATGTTGATATTCCTTTTGAACAGATTGTGAAGAAACTGAATTTTGCAGTATGAGATACTACCTTTTGACACTTTTTAGGTGGAACAATAGTTGGAACTACCTCTGGTATTCTGTAGAGATGACCCCCCAGAGTAACAATGACACTACGGGGTCGAGACTCATAAACAACATGGCGCTTCCACATATATGGCTGGCCCAAGAGAACATCAAAGACATCTAGTGGGGAAACATCACATAATACCTCATCCTTGAAGGGTTGGATGTCGTATCACAATCGACACTGTTGGTTGACACAAAGATCTCGTCCTTGTTGAAGCCACCTGATGTTGTATGGCTGTGGGTGTGGTATTGTCGGCAATCCCAACTGTTTGACAACCTCTGCTGGGATGAGGTTTTTATGGCTTTCGCTATCAACAATAAAATGCAGTGGGGTCCCTTTCACCCACATCTGTGAATGAAAAAGGTGCTCCCCCTCTTCAGGATCTCTTGGTTCTTCTGGTTGAATTGTTGCGGTCGCAACAATAGCAGTGGGGTCTGCGTCAATGATCTGTCCTTTACCATTATTTTCAGAATCAAATTATGAATCAGGGTTCGGCTCCTTGTCTTTGATCTCGACCACCAATGACTATTTTGAGTGACATTCATCGATGTTGTGCCAGGGGCTTTTGTGGAAATCACACCATTTTTTAGTGTCCTTCTTTGTCTTCCCATGACCCTTCTTTTCCCGTGTCTTCGACTGGTTTTCAGGAGACTATTCGTTAGGGTTGTCTTTGTCATACTTTGGTTGTTGCAGATTTGTAGACCTAAACTCGCATTTGTTCTGGTGCTCAAATTTCTGCTCGATTTTGATAGCATATCGATAAGCAGCACCGAGTGATGAGATGTCTAGAAAATCAATTTAGGTTTGAATGTATTTGCATAGAGCGCCACGGTATTTCAGAACCAAATATCGCTCAGATTCTTTGATATCCAGCTTGGTGTGCAAGGTATGGAAGGTATTGGTGAACTATGGAACTACTTGGCCCCTCTCTTGCCACAGTGTGGTCCATCTCATGTACTAGTCCTCATAGTTGCCAACAGGGTAATACTGTTTCTTTACCGCATCCACAAAAAAATCCTAGGTGGGATCGACCCCATATATTCCAGACTCCTCTGCGGAACTTTTCTCCTAGTAAGTTTCCCACCAATGTTTGTCATGAGGGAGATCTTTAAGGAGTGCGAAGGTAATCTTTTCTTTGTCGAAAAAATTGTGAACAAAGAAATAACCTTCTAGTAGAGTTAACCGTTTTTCTAGGGCTTCTGCATCTATCTGTCCTTCAAATACAGGAATATCAAAATTAACATGTACCTTGAAAGGCGAGGTGCCTCCAAAGTGGCCTCTTGATGAAGATGTGCCTGTTTCTATCGACAGTCGTTGAAGGATGTGGGAAAAATTCTCCACCATTTCATCCCTCTGTCGCGTGAGAGCTTGCTCAAGCAACAGATTGATAGGATCGTTTGCTCCATCGTTTTTCTTTTCTTCCGCCATTAAGGGTTTCTTGGGTGTGCGAGAGTGATTTTCTTCAAGAGATACAAGCTCAAGATCCAAATTTCTATACTCAAACCTCGTCGGAGACATGCACTGAAAAAAACAATCAAGAGCAGCCTACTCTTATACCACTGATATGGATTATTTTCAGCACAAAATGAGAGTGGAGGTATAATAAAGAAATGCACAAAGATATCACAGATTTTCAATAATATAACAGAAATGTATCAGAGATGCAGCCATAAACAAAGATATACAGTAATACACAATTTCTATTAATGAAAGAAATGTACAGAGACCGTAAAAATACAGAGTGAAAGACTCGTTGGAATGGTGGCAGCTTATCTCTGAGAAAAGATGTGACGGCTACTTGCATTCGCAAGAAGATGATTACAATGAGGCTTTGGAGGCCTTTTTACAATAAACATGAATGCCAAAAGTCCTATACATCAAAAAACCTAACCCTATGAGATGAAGCGCCAAAAGTCATGTGGGCCCCGTTTGGGTAAGTTAGTACATCAACTTCTCGGGATCGAAACTTTTGCATACGATCTCTGTTTTAGGTGTATGATAGCTTGTTGGAAAGGTATCATCAAGGAGATTCATTTTGAGGGCTCAATCATACCTTTGGCTATCATTGAGAACCTCGATCTCGAAAAACCTTCATTTAGGCCCTCAAAATGGCCCCGGAAGTTAAAACCTGCTAAAAATAGTAAATTTTCAAAATTGCCAGAAAAATATTTTGAGCCAGTCGAAAAAGGTGGATGGCCACTGATATCCACCTGGATCAATCCTCCCTCCTTAGGAATCAATGGTATCCATTGCGTTGAGTTCTCGGGGGAGAGGGAAAAGCATTTGCTGGATCTGCATTTGGGTGAGCTGCTTGTATTGCTGGAGACGTCACGCTGCTTAGTTTGTGGAAGTCTGTCATGAACTTGTTGAAGTTGAGGTTGTTCAAAAAGTTGAGATAAACGAGAGGAAGGTGTGCAGAAGGAATATTTGTGTTTCGCTGCAACCTTGTGGACCTTCTTCTATTGAATAGAAGGTGCAAGGGGCGAGACTGTAGTGGTTGCAGTGTCCTTCTATTCTCCTTTTGAATAGATTGTGAAGAAGCTAAATTTTGCAGTATGAGATACTACCATGTGACACTTTTTAGGTGGAACAATAGTTGGAACTACCTTTGGTATTCTGTAGAGATGACCCCCCAAAGTAACAATGACACTACGGGGTTGAGACTCATAAACAACATGGTGCTTCCACATATATGGCTGGCCCAAGAGAACATCACAGACATCCAGTGGGTAAACATCACATAATACCTCGTCCTTGAAGGGTTGGATGTCGTATGACAATTGACACTGTTGGCTGACATGAAGACCTCATCCTTGCTGAAGCCACCCGATGTTGTATGGCTGCAGGTGTGGTGTTGTTGACAATCCCAACTATTTGATGAACTCTGCTTAGATGAGGTTTTTATGGCTTCCACTATCAACAATAAAATGCAGCGGGGTCCCCTTCATGCACATTTGTGAATGAAAAAGTTTCTCCCCCTCTTCAGGATTTGTTGGTTTTTCTGGTTGAATTGTTGTGGTCGTGACAATAGCAGTGGGGTCTGCGTCAATGATCTATGCTTTACTAGTATTTTTAGAATCATATTCTGAATCAGGGTTAAACTCCTTGTCTTTCATCTCGACCACCAATGACTCTTTTGAGCGACATTCATTGATGTTGTGCCAGGGGATTTTGTGGAAATCACACCATTTTGCAATGTCCTTCTTTGTCTTCCCGTGACCTTTCTTTTCCCGTGACTTGGACTAGTTTTTGGGACACTGTTTGTTAGGGATGTCTTTCTCATACTTTGGTTGTTGCATATTTGCAAACCCGAACTCCCGTTTGTTCTGGTGCTTAAATTTCTACTCGATTTTGACAGCATATTGATAAGCAGCACTGAGTGATGAGATGTCCAAAAAATCCATTTAAGTTTGGATGTATCTGCATAGAGCCCCATGGTATTTCATAACCAAATGTTGCTTAGAGTCTTTGATACCCAGCTTGGTGCACAAGGTATGGAAGGTATTATTGAACTCTGGAACTACTTGGCCCCTCTCTTACTGTAGTGTGGTCCATCTCATGTACTGGTCCTCATAGTTGCCAACATGGTAATACTGTTCCTTTATCACATCCACAAAAAAACCCCAAGTGGGATCGAACCCATATATTCCAGACTCCTCTGTGGAACTTTGCTTCTAGTAAGTTTTCCACCAATGTTTGACATGAGGGAGAGATTTAAGGAGTGCAAAGGTGACCTTTTCTTTTTCGAAAAAATTGTGAACAGAGAAATAACCTTCTAGCAGAGTTAACCATTTTTCTAGGGCTTTCGCATCTATCTGTCCTTCAAATACAGGAATATAAAAATTAACTTGAAACTTGAAAGGTGAGGTGCCTCCAAAGTGGTCTCTTGATGAAGATGCGCCTGTTTCTATCGGAAGGCGTTGAAGGATGTGGGCAAAATTATCCATCATTTCGTCCCTCTATCGCGTGAGAGTTTGCTCAAGCAACAGATTGATGGGATCGTCTACTCCGTCGTTTTTCTTTTTTCCGCCATTGAGGGTTTCTTGGGTGTGCAAGAGTGATTGTATTCAAGAGAGATAATCTTGAGACCCAACTTTCTATCCTCAGACCTCATCGGGGACATGCACTGAAAAAAAATGATCAAGAGTAGCCTGCTCTGATACCACTGATATGGATTATTTTCGACACGAAATGAGAGTGGAGGTATAATAAAGAAATGCATAGAGATATCGCAGATAATCAATAATATAACATAAATGTATCAGAGATGCAACCATAAACACAGATATATAGTAATACACGATTTCTATTAATGAAAGAAATGTGCAGAGACTGTAAAATACAGAGTGAAAGACTCGCTAGAATGATGGCAGCTTATCTCTGAGAAGAGATGTGACAGCTACTCGCATTCACAAGAAGATGATTAAAATGAGGATATGGAGGCCTTTTTACAATAAACATGAATTCCAAAAGTCATAGACATTCAAAAACCTAACCCTAGGAGATGAAGCGCCAAAAGTCATGTGGGCCCCGTTTGGGTAAGTTAGTACATCAACTTCCCGGGGTCGTAACGTTTGCATACGATCTCCGTTTTAGGTGTATGATAGCTCGTTGGAAAGGTATCATCGAGGAGATTCATTACAGGGGATCAATCATGCCTTTTTCTATCTTTGAGAACCTCAATCTCAAAAAAAAGTCATTTAGGCCCTCAAAATGGCCCCGGAAGTTAAAACCTGCTAAAAATTAGCAAATTGCCAAAATGGCCAGAAAACTATTTTGAGTTAGTCGGAAAATGTGGATGGCCATCGATATCCACCTGGATCAATCCTCCCTCCTTAGGAAGCAATGGTCTCCATTGCGATGAGTTCCCGGGGGAGAGGGAAAAGCGTTTGCTAGATCTGCATCTGGGTGAGGTGCTTGTATTGTTGGAGACATCGCGCTGCTTAGTTTGTGGAAGTCTATCATGAACTTGTTGAAGTTTAGGTTGTTCAACAAGTCGAGCTACATGAGAAGAAGGTGTGCAGAAGGAATCATTGTGTTTTTCTGCAACCTTGTCGACCTGCTTCTGTTGAATAGAAGGTGCAGGGGGCGAGACTGTAGTGGTTGCAGTGTCTTTCTGTTCTCCTTTTGAACAGATTGTGAAGAAATTGAATTTTGCGGTATGAGATACTATTTTGCGACACTTTTTAGGTGGAACGGTAGTTGGAACTACCTCTGGTATTCTATAGAGATGACCCCCCAAAGTAACAATGACACTACGGGGTTGAGACTCATAAATAGCATGGCGCTTCCACATATACGACTGGCCCAAGAGAACATCACAGACACCCAGTGGGGAAACATCACATAATACCTCATATTTGAAGGGTTGGATGTCATATGACAATCGACACTGTTGGCTGACACGAAGATCTCGTCCTTGCTGAAGCCACCCGATGTTGTATGGCTATGGGTGTGGTGTTGTTGACAATCCCAACTGTTTGACGACCTCTATTAAGATGAGGTTTTTCTGGCTTCCTCTATCAACAATAAAATGCAGCGGGGTTCCCTTCACCCACATATATGAATGAAAAAGGTGCTCCCCCTCTTAAGGATTTGTTGGTTCTTCTGGTTGAATTGTTGTGGCCGTGACAATAGCAGTGGGGTCTGTGTCAATGATCTGTCCTTTACCATTATTTTCAGAATCAAATTCTGAATCAGGGTTCGGCTCCTTGTCTTTGATCTCGACCACCAATGATTGTTTTGAGAGACATTCATTGGTGTTGTGCCAGGGGATTTTGTGGAAATTACACCATTTTCCAGTGTCCTTCTTTGTCTTCCCGTGACCCTTCTTTTCCCGTGTCTTGGACTGTTTTTCAGAAGACTGTTTGTTAGGGATGTCTTTGTCATACTTTGGTTGTTGCAGATTTGCAGACACGAACTCCCGTTTGTTCTGGTGCATAAATTTCTGCTCGATTTTGATAACATATCGATAAGCAACACCGAGTGATGAGATGTCTAGAAAATCCATTTCAGTTTGGATGTATCTGTGTAGAGCCCCACCGTATTTCAGAACCAAATGTCACTCAGTGTCTTTGATACCCATCTTGATGCCCAAGGTATGGAAGGTATTGGTGAACTCTGGATCTGCTTGGCCCCTCTCTTGCTGCAGTGTGGTCCATCTCATATTCTGGTTCTCATAGTTGCCAACAAGGTAATATTGTTCCTTTACCGCATCAACAAAAAAATCCCAAGTGGGATCGGCCCAATATATTTCAGACTCCTCTATGGAACTTTTCTCCCAGTAAGTTTCCCACCAATGTTTGACATGAGGGAGAGCTTTAAGGAGTGCGAAGCTGATCTTTTCTTTTTCGAAAAAATTGTGAACAGAGAAATAACCTTCTAACAGAGTTAACCATTTTTCTAGGGCTTCCGCATCTATCTCTTCTTCAAATACATGAATATCAAAATTAACTTGTACCTTGAAAGGCAAGGTGCCTCCAAAGTGGCCACTTGATGAATATGAGACTGTTGCTATCGGCAGGCATTGAAGTATTTGGGCAAAATTCTCCATCATTTCGTCCCTCTGTCGCGTGAGAGCTTTCTCAAGCAACATATAGATAGGATTGTCTGCTCCGTCGTTTTTGTTTTCTTCCACCATTAAGGGTTTCTTGGGTGTGCAAGAGCGATTGTCTTCAAGAGAGACAAGCTCAAGACCCAAATTTCTATACTCAGACCTCGTCGGGGACGTGCATTGAAAAAAACGATCAAGAGCAGCGTGCTCTGATACCACTGATCTGGATTATTTTCGGCACAAAATGAGAGTGGAGGTATAATAAAGAAATGCACAAAGATATCACAGATATTCAATAATATAATAGAAATGTATCATAGATGCAACCATAAACATAGATATACAGTAATACATGATTTATGTTAATGAAAGAAATGTACAGAGACTGTAAAAATACAGAGTGAAAGACTCGCTGGAATGTTGACAGCTTATCTCTGAGAAGAGATGTGACGGCTACTCGCATTCACAAGAAGATGATAACAATGAGGCTCTGGAGGCCTTTTTACAATAAACAGGAATGCAAAAATTCCTCGACATCCAAAAACCTAACCCTAGGAGATGAAGCGCCAAAAGTCATGTGGGCCCCGTTTGGGTAAGTCAGTACATCAACTTCCCGGGGTCGCAACTTTTGCATACGATCTCCGTTTTAGGCATATGATTGCTCGTTGGAAAGGTATCATCGAGGAGATTATTTTTGGGGGATATAACATGTGTTTGGATATCATTGAGAACCTATATCTAGAAAAACCTTCATTTAGGCCCCCAAAATGACCCTGGAAGTTAAAACCTGCTAAAAATAGTAAATTGCCAAAATTGCCAGAAAACTATTTTGAGCCAGTCGGAAAAGGTGGGTGGCCATTGATATCCAACTAGATCAATCCTCCCTCCTTAGGAAGCAATGGTATCCATTTCATTGAGTTCCCGGGGGAGAGGGAAAAGCGTTTGTTGGATCTGCATCTGGGTGAGCTGCTTGTATTGTTGGAGATGTCATGCTGCTTAGTTTGTTGAAGTTTGTCATGAACTTGTTGAAGTTGAGGTTGTTCAACAAGTCGAGGTACATGAGAGGAAGGTGTGCATAAGGAATCTTTGTGTTTTGTTGCAACCTTGTCGACCTGCTTCTGCTGAATAAAAGGTGCAGGGGGTGAGACTGTAGTGGTTGCAATGTCCTTCTGTTCTCCTTTTGAACAGATTGTGAAGAAGATGAATTTTGAAGTATGAGATACTAGCTTGCGACACTTTTTAGGTGGAACAATAGTTGGAACTACCTCTGGTATTTTGTAGAGATGACCCCCCAAAGTAACAATGACACTATGGGGTTGAGACTCATAAATAGCATGGCGCTTCTACATACATGGCTGGCCCAAGAGAACATCACAGACATCCAGTGGGGAAACATCACATAATACCCCGTCCTTGAAGGGTTGGATGCCGTATGACAATCGACACTATTGGCTGACACAGAGATCTCATCTTTGCTGAAGCCACCCGATGTTCTATGGCTGCAGGCATGGTGTTGTCGACAATCCCAACTGTTTGACGACCTCTGTTGAGATGAGGTTTTTCTAGCTTCTGCTATCAACAATAAAATGCAGCGGGGTCCCCTTCACCCACATCTTTGAATGAAAAAGGTGCCCCCCCTCTCCAGAATCTTTTGGTTCTTCTGGTTGAATTGTTATGGTCGCGACAATAGCAGTGGGGTCTACGTCAATGATCTGTCCTTTACCAGTATTTTCAGAATCAGATTTAGGATCAGGATTCGGCTCCTTATCTTTGATCTCAGTCGCCAATGACTGTTTTGAGTGACATTCATCGGTGTTGTTCCTGGGGATTTTGTGGAAATCACACCATTTTCCAATGTCCTTCTTTGTCTTCCTGTGACACTTCTTTTCCTATGTCTTGGACTGGTTTTCGGGAGATTGTTTGTTAGCGTTGTCTTTGTCATACTTTGGTCACTGCAGATTTTCATACCCAAACTCCCGTTTGTTCTAGCAGTTAAATTTCTGCTCGCTTTTGACAACATATAGATAAGCAGCACCGAGTGATGAGATGTCCTGAAAATCCATTTCAGTTTGGATGTATTTGTGTAGAGCCCCATGGTATTTCAGAACCAAATGTCGCTCAGAGTCTCTGATACCTAGCTTGGTGCGCAAGGTATGGAAGGTATTGGTGAACTCTGGAACTGCTTGGCCCCTCTCTTGCTGCAGTGTGGTCCATCTCATATACTGGTCCTCATAGTTGCCAACAGGGTAATACTATTCCTTTACTGCATCCACAAAAAAATCCCAAGTGGGATTGGCCCCATATATTCCAGACTCCTCTGTGGAACTTTGCTCCCAATAAGTTTCAAACCAATGTTTGACATGAGGGAGAGCTTTAAGGAGTGTGAAGGTGATATTTTCTTTGTCGCAAAAATTGTGAACAGAGAAATAACCTTCTAGTAGAGTTAACCATTTTTCTAGGGCTTCCGCATCTATCTGTCCTTCAAATACAGGAATATAAAAATTAACTTGTACCTTGAAATGAAAGGATCCTCCAAAGTGGTTGCTTGATGAAGATGCTCCTGTTGCTATCGACAGGCGTTGATGGATGTGGGCAAAATTCTCCATCATTTTTTTCCTCTATCGCGTGAGAGCTTGCTGAAGCAACAGATTGATAGGATCATCTGCTCCGTCATTTTTCTTTTCTTTCGCCATTGAGGGTTTCTTGGGTGTGCGAGAGTGATTGTCTTCAAGAGAGACAAGCTCGAGACCCAACTTTCTATACTCGGACCTCATTGGGGACATGCACTGAAAAAATGATCAAGAGTAGCCTACTCTAATACCACTCATCTCGATTATTTTCGACACGAAATGAGAGTGGAGGTATAATAAATAAATCCATAGAGATATCGCAGATGTTCAATAATATAACAGAAATGTATCAGAGATGCAACCATAAGCACAGATATACATTAATACATGATTTCTATTAATGAAAGAAATGTACAGAGACTGTAAAAATACAGAGTGAAAGACTTGCTGGAATGGTGGCAGCTTATCTCTGAGAAGAGATGTGACGGCTACTTGCATTTGCAAGAAGATGATTACAATGAGACTTTGGAGGCCTTTTTACGATAAACATAAATTCCAAAAGTCCTAGACATCCAAAAACCTAACCCTAGGAGATGAAGCGCCAAAAATCATGTGGGCCTTGTTTGGGTAAGTTAGTACATCAACTTCCTGGGGTCGTAACTTTTGCATACGATCTCCGTTTTAGGCGTATGATAGCTCGTTCGAAAGGTATCATCAAGGAGATTTATTTTGGGGGCTCATTCATTCCTTTGGCTATCATTGAGAACCTCGATCTCAAAAAACCTTCATTTAGGCCCTCAAAATGGCCACGGAAGTTAAAACCTACCAAAAATAGTAAATTACCAAAATTGCCAGAAAATTGTTTTGAGCCAATCGAAAAAGGTGGGTGGCCATCGATATCTACCTAGATAAATCCTCCCTCCTTAGGAATCAATGGTATCCATTGCGTCGAGTTCTCGAGGGAGAGGGAAAAGCGTTTGTTGGATCTGCATCTAGGTGTGCTGCTTGTATTGTTGGAGACGTCGCGCTGCTTAGTTTGTGGAAGTCTGTCATGAACTTGTTGAAGTTGAGGTTGTTCAACAAGTCGAGATACATGAGAGGAAGTTGTGCAGAGGGAATATTTGTGTTTTGCTGCAACCTTGTCGACCTGCTTCTGTTGAATAGAAGGTGCAGGGGGTGAGACTGTAGTGGTTGCAGTGTCCTTCTGTTCTCGTTTTGAACAGATTGTGAAGAAGCTGAATTTTGCAGTATGAGATGCTACCTTGAGACACTTTTTAGTTGGAAAAATAGTTGGAACTACCTCTGGTATTATGTAGAGATGATCCCCCAGAGTAACAATGACACTACGGGGTCGAGACTCATAAAAAAAATGGTGCTTCCACATATATGGCTAGCCCAAGATAACATCTCAAACATCTAGTGGGGAAATATCACATAATACCTCGTCCTTGAAGGGTTTAATTCTGTATGACAATAGAAACTATTGGTTGACATGAAGATCTCATCCTTTTTGAAGCCACCCGATGTTGTATGGTTGCGGGTGTGGTGTTGTCGACAATCCCAACTATTTGACGACCTCTGCTGAGATGAGGTTTTTTTGACTTCTAATATCAACAATAAAATGCAGTGGGGTCCCCTTCACCCACATCTGTGAATGAAAAAGGTGATCCCCCTCTTCAGGATCTATTGGTTCTTCTGGTTGAGTTGTTGCGGTCGCGACAATAGCAATGGGGTCTGTGTCAATGATCTGTCATTTACCAGTATTTTTAGAATCAGGGTTCGGCTCCTTGTCTTTGATCTCGACCACCAATGAATTTTTTGAGCGACATTCATCGGTGTTGTGCCAAGGGGTTTTGTGGAAATCACACAATTTTCCAGTGTCCTTTGTCTTCCTGTGACCCTTCTTTTCCCGTGTCTTGGAATGGTTTTCCGGAGACTGTTTGTTAGGGCTGTCTTTGTCATACTTTGGTTGTTGTAGATTTTCATACCTAAACTCTCGTTTGTTCTGGTGCTTAAATTTCTTCTTGATTTTGACAGCATATCGATAAGCAACACAGAGTGATGAGATGTCTAGAAAATCCATTTCAGTTTGGATGTATCTGTGTACAGCCCCACCGTATTTCAGAACCAAATGTCGCTCAGAGTCTTTGATACCCAAATTTGTGCGCAAGGTATGGAAGATATTGGTGAACTCTGGAACTGCTTGGCCCCTCTCTTGCCACAATGTGGTCCATCTCATGTACTGGTCCTCATAGTTGCCAACAGGGTAATACTGTTCCTTTACCGCATCTACAAAAAAATCCCAAGAGGGATCGGCCCCATATATTCTAGACACCTCTGTGGAACTTTTCTCCCAGTAAGTTTCCCACCAATGTTTGACATGAGGGAGAGCTTTAAGGAGTGCGAAGCTAATCTTTTCTTTGTCGGAAAAGTTGTTAACAAAGAAATAACCTTCTAGCAGAGTTAACCATTTTTCTAGGGCTTCCGCATCTATCTGTCCTTCAAATACAGGAATATCAAAATTAACTTGTACCTTGAAAGGAGAGGTGCCTCCAAAGTGATCGCTTGATGAATATGCAACTGTTTCTATCAACAAACGTTGAAGGATGTGGGCAAATTTCTCCATCATTTGGTCCCTCTGTTGCTTGAGAGCTTGCTCAAGGAACAAATTTATAGGATTGTATGCTCCGTCGTTTTTCTTTTCTTCCGCGATTAAGGGTTTCTTGGGTGTGCGAGAGCGATTTTCTTCAAGAGAGACAAGCTCGAGACCCAAATTTCTATACTCGGACCTTGTCGAGGACATGCACTGAAAAAAACCGATCAAGAGCAGCCTGCTCTGATACCACTGATCTGGATTATTTTCGGCACGAAATGAGAGTGGATGTATAATAAAGAAATGCATAGAGATATTGCATATATTCAATAATATAACATAAATGTATCAGAGATGCAACAATAAACATATATATATAGTAATACATGATTTCTATTAATGACAGAAATGTACAGAGACTGTAAAAATATAAAGTGAAAGACTCGCTGGAGTGGTGGCAACTTATCTCTGAGAAGGGATGTGATGGCTACTCGCATTCGCAAGAAGATGATTAAAATGACGCTCTGGAGGCCTTTTTACAATAAACAGGGATTCCAAAAGTTCTAGACATCCAAAAACCTAACCCTAGGAGATGAAGAGCCAAAAGTCATATGGGGCCTGTTTGGGTAAGTTACTACATCAACTTCTCAGGGTCGTAACTTTTGCATACGATCTCTGTTTTAGGCGTATGATAGCTCGTTGGAAAGGTATCGTCGAGAAGATTAATTTTGGGGGTTCAATCATGCCTTTGGATATTATTGAGAACCTATATCTTGAAAAACCTTCATTTAGGCCCTCAAAATGGCCCTAGAAGTTAGAACTTGCTAAAAATAGTAAATTGCCAAAATTGCCAGAAAACTATTTTGAGCCAGTCGAAAAAGGTGGGTGGCCACTGATATCCACCTAGATCATCCATGCATTGTTCTTTTAACAGTTTTTTTAACTAATGGATCTTATTATAATATTTTTTTCTAATTGTTTGAGAGATGTTATATATACGAGCATACTCATAAAGGCGAGAGTGCAATGTAGAGTGTAGTGAGTTTGTGTCAGAAGGACGCAATATTGAGGTGTTTTGTGTGTATGAGAGGAGTTGATGGGTGTATGCATGGTTTTTCTATTGTAATTCTCCCTTGAATAATAAGAATATCGATTATCATTGCTCATGATTTTTTCCCATATTGGGTTTCCACATAAATCACTGTGTCAATTGTGTGATTCCAGTTCTCGGTTTAATATTGCTTGTTGATTCTATGGTTTTTATTCTCTATTTTTCTTTCGCTGTGTAACAAGTCATATCAGAGAAAGTTGTGTAGGTGTCATAGGTGAGCCAAGGAGAATTGTGTGCATGTCTCATGTGATCATAAGAACCTTTGGACATGTTTTTGGCACCTAAGGACAAGCATACTAAAGTACTGAAAATCCCATATACTTTCTGAGAAATGAGTGTGTGATCGAGTGAGTTTTAGGTCATAGACACTCACTAGGCAGTGTTAAAGGTGTGTCGATTCTCCAACACTTAATAAATATGGATTTCCCCAAAATCGCTGCACCCGATTCGTGCACCACAGAGCGCCAGAAAATTGACACTCCCCCATCCACACTCAAGGAGTGATATTCTCCAAAACTGTTGCACTTGGTCTGTGAGCCACAGAGCACCAGAAAATAGGTGCTCCCCCATCCACACTCAAGGACCATTATCCTCCAAAATTGGCACCACCATGTAAGCTTACAAGAGCGTTGATCTAAAAATTAGCGAAAATTTATAGTTTTGCGAGTGGTATGAAGTTTATAAGGTATATATCACAATTGAATTCTCATTCAATATGAGATATTATTTTAAAAGGATCGAATAAGGTGGAGAATAGATAATTTTATAAAGGTGGAGGTGAGAAGGTGAGATTTAATAAAGGTGAGCTCCCCTTTTGGTCTTATTATGGAGAATCAATTATTTAATAAAGGTTGGAGGTGAACTTTAATAAATGTGAGAAGCTGTTGGAATAAAAGGTAAGGTAGATCTTCTCTATGTTTGGTAAAAAGGTTTTTTGAGTTATAAAATCTTTTTTTTTAAACGTTTTATTAAATATTTTCGGGTTTATACCATTATTCCTCCACATTTATAAAAGGGATCAGTTTTATAAGCAGTGGTTTTGGATTTTTTTGCTAATGGAGAAAGTGTATAGTTCTAAGTTTGAGGTGGAGAAATTCAACGTCAAGAATATATTGGCATTATGGAAGCTCAAGATGTGGGATCTGCATGTGCAACAAGGATTGCAAAAGTCATTAGCTGGAAAGACAAAGAAACCAACAAGCATGACAAACAAGGACTGGGAAGAACTGGATGAGAGAGCCCTCAATACCATTATTTTGTGTCTAGAATATGAAGTGTTGTTTAACATCACTGAAGAGGATACAAATACAGGTTTGTGGAACAGACTGGATAGTCTATATATGAAAAATTCCTTGACGAACATAATCTTCTCGAAGAGGAAGTTGTACATCTTGTGAATGAAAGAAGGTACAAAAATTGTTGATCACTTGAATGTCTTCACTTCTCTAATTTGTCAATTATCTAGTATGGACATAACGTATGAATATGAGGACAAGGAAGTTACAATATATTTTTCATTTTCGAAGTCCTGCGATCATCTAGTCACATCTATGTGGCTTAGCTCAACAGATTCCATTGATTATGACATTGTTGTGGGAGATTCTTTTGTTAGACAGACTGAACACACTCAGGGGGGGTGAATCAGTGTAGGAATATTTTTACTCCTTTTCAAAACACCTTAGTTAGAATTCACCATTTACTTATTATTAATTACTTTCATTTATAAAAAGTTGCATGTAAACATATATATCAACAACAAATATCATCAATAATCCATCACCACAAGGAACAAAAGGAACATAAGATACATGTATAAGTTTCTTTTATATTACAAAGTACAATCCTTGGGGTTTTTTCAACAACAAATGAATATATCAACAACTCCACAAGAGCTCCAACTCTCAATTCAAGACTCATCCTATAAATCTCGGCATCAACTGAGAAGAGGAATCAGTCCTCAACATATACCAATCTGTCAAGAGGTACATGACATGTTTATACTACAAAATGCATATGTATGTGGCCTTCCTATACTGTAGCATGTGTATGTATGTTCCTTGGCCCACTGTCAGCCTGCTTACACCTTCAGAAAATAGGGTTTCATGACTTCACAACTTCTTCCCTTAAAACCCTTACTGCCTCAGTCACATCCACTTTTGATCTTTCACTACAATATGCCTTTCATTGCCCAATCTATACCATAACCAATCAAAAAAATATCTATACCATCCAAAAACCTATGCATCATCCTCAACCATACACCATCATAGATTATAGATATTTCTCAATTTGAACAAATATGAACTACTCAACCAACCAACTACCATATTTAGACATCAATACAACCATACAAAGAATTCCTCAAGAATTCACCACACCATGAGAAAATCTAAGGATGCATATGACATATAACCATACGATATCTTCTATAGCATATCCAAATCAATAGACCATTGTTTCAGGGACTTTCTTCAGAATTTAGGGACCTGGAACTAGCACTTGCTCAAGATTCTATGGGTTTTCCTTCATATACGCTTCCCATTAAACTATCATCTCTCATATGTATGCACCCTATTACACTGATATCTCATGTATGTATGCACTCTATTACACTGATAACTTACGTACATGTAAAAAACTAGGGTTTTTTAATATTTCTGAAATTTTGAAACTTTCATCGTCAATACCTCATACTTACGAAACTTTTGATGCGTCCATGAGTACCTGCAATGAATCTTTCACCAAGAATAAATCTTCCATATGATTGAGAGATACACACACATAAGATACCCTTTATCTCTTACTTATACTTCTCCAAGTAGCTTTCTCAACTAACTAACTCTAACCAACTTCCTTCTTTTAGGGGCTAACCCACTTCTGACCTCTTCTCCACTTCTAACCCACTTTGCTACAAATAGTGAATTATCCACTTATAGTTTGAACTAATTTATTTTTAATTATTTTCTTGTTGCAACCACTTAACCCATGACTAAACACTTTGACTAATCAACTTTCTTCTATGAGTTTCTAGAATAATTTGACTTCTTTGACCTTCTAGGGGCTTCTAGACAACACGCGAGGGTTCTACAATTTCACAAGGCCGTAACTCTCTAACTGTGAAGAGTTATGTGAAATTCCACTTATCATCAAAAATGACATGACGAGCACTATCCATCCAGAGTAGTCTCACTTACAAATTTATTGATCTTCATTACAATATTCCACAATCAATCCTTGGGTTCCTTAACCACACATCTAGGATGACTCAACCACTTAACCATTTGGACTTCACAAAGAATCTTCCCATGAGGGATTTCACCATAAGGGGACCAATTTGGAGTTCATCCATTTGATACTTCCTATCAATCATGACAAGATAACAATGAACAACCTTTGCATCATCCTGTTTATACATCAATCCATGACAATACATAACTATGACACCACTTGGCATCTTTGACATCAATTACATCTATGAAAACATAGGACATCAATCAATACATCAATGATAATATGACAAGACATCAACTCTTTGACATCAATGAAAACATAATGCAACAATCTCGCCCTTTGGAATTGATGGCAATGCCAATATTGATGTCAACACCAATCATTTATGGAAACATGTAGACATGGAACTGATGTTCATCAATAGTCATCTCAATCACATCAATGTGACTATATATCTCCATTTGAGATCAATGGAAAAGGGTAGTGATCTGTTTGGGGCTGCTCCCCCTACCTGAACTCTCCTTGGGGCTGCTCCCTCTACCTGAACTCTCCTTGGGCCTGCTTCCCCTGTATGGATGCCTTTGAGCTTCCTCTAAATAATATCTCCCATTTTGAATAAGGGATATCACCCTGATTCAATGTTGAATACATATCACTCATGCTCCTCCTGTGACCATCGCTTCCCCTAGAAACATGCCTCTCCAAGCATCTAACTCTCCAAGAATTTATCTTTCTATCTTGCATCTAATGAATCTCTCCTCCTAGAATCATGTTGTTGCAACCAATCAAGGGAAGAGGAATAACTCCCCCAGTGGGTATGTCTCCCCCTATATTCTCTGCAATATGGACAATATGTTGCCAAATGCCACTTCTTAACATACATCAACTATTCTATGACGATTATTGGACCTTTCCATGCATCAATCATCCAAACTCATTCCATACCATACTTCATGAAGAAAGAAGATATGTCAAAAATGAATAGAGAATCATGAAAAAAACATCAAACATGTACATCATGTGCCATACCATGTGTTAATCATGCAAATCAACACCATACAATAATCTCTCATCATTGAAGTATATATGCCAAGAATATGTGCCAAAAGGTGTACCAAGCATTTATCAAGATCATCAACAAGTTCCTCTATCAATGTACCAATAACATCGTCAACATGCCTACCATGTGCCTCAAATAAGTGTCATATCACATATGATATGCCTCTATCATAAACCAAGTGCCACAAACCATGTGTCAAGATATATATCTCAACCATCAAGCATCAAATAATGTACCAACCAAGCAGCACAACAAGTGTCTCAACTATCCTATACATCATGTATCAAAGTATATGATAACAAAGTAATACCAATGATGCACTTTAATGAAGTACTATCACCCACAATCATCTTCAATCTACAAGTGCATCAACCATGCACCAAACATGTATTACTACCTGCACCATAGCAAGTTCTTCAACCATGCAACAAAATTCAACAAGATGAAGCACAATCAAGATGTATTTTGATATATGTATGCCATATCAACCATAAACCATGTGCCAGTCATACTGCTAGAAAGTTCCTTAACCAATGTACCAAGTATGTATCAATCATGCATCAACTATAGATTAAGATATGAATCATCAATGATGTACGAAATAATCACCTCATGAACTCCATGCCCCAATATGTAGCTCAACCACATGCCAAATGAATGCATAAAAAGCATCCAACAAATATGCCTCTAACAATACATCATAAGATATATCAATGGAGCTCACATATGTATGAGCCATGTACTACAACAGATATTCCTCAACCGCGATTCACTATAACAAATACTAAGCATCCAATAATATCTCTAAACATGTACCATAAGTGTGCCTTAATAGATCAATGATATCTCTAGCTAGCGTCACATAATCATGATATATCTCATAACCAAAGTTCCATAACTTCACTGTCATAGCCAACATTGTTTCTCAGCAGAAAATGCCTCAATACATACTCTAGAGTTAGTATCATGCATCCAGGATATGAATCAAGCATATGATTCAACACTTAACCATATGTCGTCACGATACATACATTAAACATACATGAAACCATATAGTCATGAAAACATGCAACAAACCATGTCACACCCTACAAAACAAAGTTGTATCATCAAATCATGTTGCACCTCATCTGTATAGCCTTTTTTTTTGTAGGATTTTACCATAGATATGGGGCCTGTTACACAGAAAACTCACGTATGTACGCGACCTATCTATAGGTCAGATCGTGTGTGTATGTGATTCCTTCCATTAGAGCCCGTGAATGCCTATGAACATGTCAAGCTTGAACTTGCCTCATGGCTTCCTTTCTTCTCTAGTTGTTCAATCTACTTCACCCACTTTTGAAGGTGTTTCAGCTTCTCAAAACTTGATATTTGCGCTTCCATATTTTCATCATTGTCTTCCTTCCTACCTTCACATGTTCTTCTTGTCATTCTATATGAATCACTCTTTATGGACTGTCTTCTTGTGTTCCAACAATCCTGGGATTTGTAGCCAAACCAACTGTAGTTGTAGCATCTCATGGTGTGACAATGAGTAGCAATATGTCCCACTTGATTACATCTCCAACACCTTAGGGTGTTATGAAACCTTCCATTATCTTTCCTTTCATAGTGTCTGCAATCCAAATATTTGTGACTATATTCATTACATGAGTATCAGTGACCATGAAAAAAAATTCCATACCTTTGCTTTGGTGTCCACCTTGAAGGTGTCTCTCTTCTGAATTTTCTTTCAGGTGTAAAGATGGCTTCTTGATGTCTTCCTTGCTTTGTTCTTTTGAAATTTTCCTTTCTTTGTGTAGATGTTTGAATTGCAACATTGCTTCCACCCTTTGAGAGTGAAGGACTTACCTCAAACTTCTTAGAAGTGCTAGATTCAAGTTGTATAGCTTCCTTGCTATATCCAAGACCTGATTTATCATTTGGAAATCTTTGGCTATCTAGGATCTCATCCAAGATTGTTGAGCTATTCATGAATTTGATATGAGTGTTTGACTTCTCTACCTTCTTTCTAAGATCAACAACTTCAACTTCCAACTTATGGCATGGATATTCCTTTTCATTTACTTGCTTCTTCAATAGTTCCTCTATTTTTTGGCTTCTTCAATTTTGGCCTTAAGATTGACATTAACTTCAAGATTTTTGCTAAGCTCATCATCTACCTTCTTCTTTTCTTCTATTTCATTCTTTCATCTTTTGATCTCTTCTTCTTTTTCTTCTAATTGAGCATTTTTACTTTCTTCTTGTTCTTTGAGCATTTACTTTAGTGCCATTGTATATCTTGGGTACTTTTCTTATACTTCCTTGCTGTATTTTTCAAGATACTCAAAAGGAATTGAGTAATGTCTTATTTCACTGCTAACATCATCTAACTGAGATAAAATTTTATCTTTAAGCTTCAACAAATACTCCTCTTCATCTATATGATAATTTTCATTGGATTCTACAAAAACTACTTCTATATTTTCTTTTTCACTTGTTGAGGAACATTCAATATCATCACACTTAGAATTATTGAAATAGGAGGTTTTTGGAGAGTCTTTACCTTCATTTTCCTTCATATAATTGTCTTCAGTATCTTCCTCTTTTCCTTGATATTTCTTTTCTAGCTTCGGCCATAGATCCTTGGCAGAAGTACATTATCCCATGCTTTCTTTGACAGAACTTGAGAGTCCATTGAAAATGGTCTTTATAGCTAATGCATCATTCTTCTTTGCTTCTTTTTGTGCTATAAACTTTGACTTATTCTTCAAGGGAAATGATCCACCAATAGTTGTTTTCCAAACACCTACTCCTTTTGGCTTCAAATACCCTTTCATTTGTATTCTCCATGCCAAGTAATGTATCTCATCAAAGAGAGGAACTTCATCTGCATGTTCATCCATTTGTGTGCCCATGGATCTCCTTCAATCTTGTAAGGCTTATGCTGAAGGCATGCTCTGATGCCAATTG
>ML777598.1:832028-849279 GCA_009831015.1 Picea engelmannii | reverse complement strand
ACACCTTAGTTAGTAATCACCATTTACTCATAATTCATTATTTTTATTTATAACAAGTTGTATGTAAACATATATCAATAGCAAATATCATCAATAAACCATCACCACAAGGAACACTAGGAACATAAGATATATGTATAATTTTCTTTTATATTATGGACTACAATACTTTGGAGTTTTTCGAAAACAAATTAATAGAGAAACAACTCCACAAGAGCACCAAATCTCAATGGAAGACTCAACCTGCAAATCGCAACATCAATTAAGAAGAGGAATCAATCCTCAACATATTCCAATCTTTCAATAGGTATGCGACCTGTTTATACTACAACACGCGTATGTATGTGGCCTGCCTATACTGTAGCATGCGTATGTACATGCCTTGGATCACATTCATCCTACTTACACCTTCATAAACTAAGGATTCTAAAAATTCACCACTTCTGTCATTGAGACCCTTACTATCTCAGTCACATCCACTTATAATATGTCACTGAACTCTTCCTTTCACTATCCAATTTGTACGATAACCAATCACAAACATATCTATGCCATCCAACAACTTATCCATGCTCCTCAACCATACACCATCACATATTATAGATATTTCTCAATCATAACATATATGAACTACTCAACCAACCAGCTACCATATACAAACATCAATACAAGCATACAAAAAATGTCTCAATCATTCACCATACCATGAAAAAATATAAACATGAAGACAACATATAACCATACCATATCTTCTATAGCATATCTGAATCAGTAGACCACTATTATGGGGACTTTATTTAGACTTCAGGGACCTAATACCAGTACTTTCTCAAGATTCTATGGATTTTCCTTCATGTATGCTCCCTATTATACTACTATCTCACGTATGTATGCACCCTATTATACTGATATCCCGCGTATGTACGCACCCTATTACATTGATATCCTATGTACATATCATAAACTAGGGTTTTTAAATATTTATGAAACTCTGAAACTTTCATCATCAATACCTTAGACTTACAAAACTTTTGATGCGTCAATGAGTACTTGCAATGAATCTTTCACTAAGAATAGATCTTCAATATTCTCAAGATATAAACACATATAAGAGACCCTTTCTCTCTTATTTATACTTCTCTAAGTATCTTCCTCATGTAACTAACTCTAACCAACTTCCTTTTCTTAGGGGCTAACCCACTTCTGACCTCTTGTCCACTTGTAACCCACTTTGCTACAAATAGTGAATTCTCCACTTCTAGTTGCAACTAATTTATTTTTAATTGTTTTCTTGTTTCAACCACTTAACCCATGACTAACGACTTTGACTAGTCAACTTTCTTCTAGGATATTCTAGAATAATTTGACTTCTTTTACCTTCTAGGGGCTTCTAGACAACACATGAGAGTTCTCCAACTTCAATAGGCCATAGATCTCTAACCGTGAGAACTTATGTGATGTTCCACATATCACCAGAAATGGTATGACGAGCACTATCCATCTAGAGTAGTCTCACTTACAAATTCATGGATAGTCAATATAATATTTCACAATCAATCCTTGGGTTCCTTAACGACTCATCTGGGATGACTCAACCAATTAACCATTTGGACTTCAAAAAGCGTCTTCCCGTGAGGATTTTCACCATAAGGGGACCACTTTGGAGTTCATCCATTTGGTACTTCCCATCAACCATGACAAGATAGAAATGACCAACCTTTACATCATCTCGTCTATACATCAATCCATGACCATACATCACTATGACACCACTTGACATTTTTGACATCAATTAGATCTATGGAAACATAGGTCATTAATAAATACATCAATGATACTATGACAAGACATCAACTCTTTGAAATCAATCGTTTGACATCAATGACAACATAATGCAACATTTTTGTCCGAGGAGATGATGAATAGTTCAAATAAAGAAACCTCAATAGCAAAAGAAATGGTGGTTAGAGGTCGATCTACAGAAAGAGGGAAAGATCAGAAAGGTACAACCAAGTCTAAGTCAAAAGACACTAAGGGTAAGGGAAAATGTTTGTTATGTGGCAAATATGAGAATCTCAAGAAGGATTGTTGGAAAAGACAACAAGAATCCAAAGAGGACTCCACAAAAGAAGAAAATTCAATGACATGTATGGTTGATGAAGTTTTGTCTGTTTGTTTTGTCTCACAACAAGTGTTCGCATAGAAGGTGTAGGGCGGTGATTGTTGAGTCACCGTGAAACTAAAAATAAATAAAATTGTATTTACTTCAAGGAGTTGTAAAAATAATTGATTGAATGTAAATGGAGATACGTCTCTAAGACCTAGATAGGCATGTGTACCCCTAGTTTATCAAGTTACCTATGAAAAGTAAAAAGACATATTTAGGTAGATTGAATATGTGGGGGGGCATGTGTGTTGGCTTAGTCTTAACTCGGTGAAAGAGTCAATGAGTTAAATATGGTTTTTAGGTCAAATCATGTGGGTTTTTTGGGTCCATGTTTTTTTCTGTATCCTATGGTATTGTGTCCATGGATTGCATGTAATGAAGCCTATAAAAGGCTTAGTGAACTCCATTGTAAATGGGTCTGGAGGTAAGCGGTGAAGGCTTACTTGTCCGGCTTGGCCGAATTTGGTCAAAGTTCTTCAAATGCAAAATTAGACGTGGAGCAGTGTATCTAGGTTAGAATGGTGGGTCTATAGAAAGAATGATGTGTTGGCAGGTCAATTGAGTGCTTGATAATATATGATAAATGTAAGTTCATATCCATGGAACATGGAAAGTATTGCAAGCAAGCTGGGATTGAATTACCATGTTCATTGATGCCAAGCTGCAACAATAGTTGTGGACGGAAGCGATTGTGCTATCTCATAACTTGGTCACCATCAATTACAAGAGATTGGAATGTTCTAGAAGAGGTATGGACATGTCATCTATTAATTACTCAAATGTGAAATTATTCGGGTGTGATGCTTATGTTTTATATCATCATTCTTAGTAGGATCGAGATCAAACATGAATATCTTTGATATGGTGACAATGATAAGGGATGCAAACTATGGGATCCTACTACCCACAAAATCATCATGGACGGAGATGTAGCGTTTGATAAATCTCCTTTTATAAAATCAAACATAGTAAAAGATGAAAGGTTCAAAGCATGACTCATAGCAGAAGGGCATTTGGAAGGTATTGATTTCCATGAAAGTTTCTCACTAGTTGTTAAAATCTTGTTTCTGTTCATGTTGTGTTAGCACTAGTTGTGTTAGTACAACTAGATGTTAAAACGATTTTACATGGAGTTTTTTGGATCAGAGGGTGTATTTGGAACAACCAGAATGGTTAGTTCAAAATCACAATAGAAGATTTGTTTGCAAACTCAAGAATCATTGTCTGACCTAAAGCATGCTATAAAAATGGTACATGATGTTTGATTCCTTGATGGTGAGCCACATTTTACAAAAAGTGAGTATAACCATTGTGTTTTTGGTATATTTATTATCTTGGTGGTAAATGTTATGCTTGTAGAAAGCACAAGCATGTTTGAGATCAAAAGATTGGCTCAATTGGTTAGGATGTTTGTTATGAAGGATCTTGGAGAAGAAAAATAAATCTTGGGCATGGAAATACAAAGCAACAGAAAATATGGTAACCTTGGTTATTACAACAGAAGTATGTGGTGAAGATACTCAGAAAATTCGGTGTGAATAATGTGAAAACCGTAAAATCCCTTTGGCTTTCCATTGTAAGTTCTCTTTAGGTTTATGTCCTAACCGACGAAGAAGAAAATAGTTATATGTCTCAAGTATTATTTGCTAGTAGGAAGTTTGATGATTGAGATGGGAAATGGTCAAATGTGGTGTTCCATGGTGGTCAAAGTGTTGTGCTTTTCACTAATAGTCTAGTGTATCAAAATGGGACAAGTGCATTAGTTTATTAGACATGTTAGTGATGGAGGTAGAATGGTTCATACTGGAGTGAATGGTGCATGAATGTTGACATAAAGATTGTTGGAAACATGCCAACTAGTTTCCCTTGCGGTCACATGCACATGCATGCAGCTATATTTAGAATGTGCATGCATGCACTCTTCTATTAAGAGTTTGTGTAATTGATGGATCTTATTATAATCAGTTTATCTAATTGTTTGAGAGATGCTATATATACGAGCATATCCATAAAGGTGAGAGTGCAATGTAGAGTGTATGTAGAGTGTAGTGAGTGTGTGAGAGAAAGACAACACTTGTATGAGAGGAGATGATGGTTGTATGCTTGGGTTGGCTATTGTAATTCTCCCTTGAATAATAAGAATACCGATGATCATTGCCCGTGATTTTTTCCCGTATTGAGTTCCACATAAATCACTATGTCAATTGTGTAATTGCAGTTCTTGCTTTAATTTTGCTGTTGTTGATGCTCTGAGTTTTATGCTAGGTTTTTCTTCAAGTGCCTAACAAGGTCCCCTAATTCCATTTCCGTGCGCAGGAGAAAATTCACATCATCCTATGAACATAGCTTAAAAGGAAGCCGTCCATGGACCAAAACGTGGAATCATGGCATGTAACTCAGCAACAGATTGCAATTTGGGGCCATCCAGAATTTCAATGTGATTATTGTGACCGATTTACAGCAGAAACGACCTACCAAACTTTTTCCCAGAATCCGTGGCAATTCATCCAAACGCCTAGCTCGAATACACTTCATGGATCTTCGTGGAGCCTTCACGCATTGCAAACCCTCCTTGCTACCAGAAACTTCTCCAGATAATTGAGAGTTGGGGATTACTACAGGAGATTTGGCGGGTGGAGCGGGAGAATCGAGACTAGCGGGATGGGACGTCATGCTTAAACCAGGAGTAAAGGCCACCTGATGGCTGGCCTCCATAGTGGCTATGGATGGTACCACGAAGTTAAGGAGCTCAGGAGGGCGAGTGGATGGATGTACCATCGGGATCGAGGAGGCCAGTGCCATGTGAGGGAAAGAGGGGTGTCAGAGGGTTCCCTGCGCTCCTCCACACCACATGTCATGATCGACGGTTCAGATTTCCCTGAAGCACGAGCCCTTATGTCCTACTGACGTATAATAAAATATCTATCAGACTAAAATATCTAATCCGATAGGATCAGATGATAGATCTGCCCTGTAATCCAAGGCTTTGGATTCCATAAAGCGATTGTCCGAATCCTCGGAGAGACCAAAATCGATCACCACAACAAAGGAGAGCATCGCGCAGGCTACGTGTCTTCATTGCTCCACGACATGCAGACTATACCTTAGCAATCGGCCTACCACCGATTCCACGAAGAACCGTAGAACCACCAAAACCGCAGAGCCATCCCTAATCTATCGTACTCTATCGTACCTCAAATGAGCAGAATTGTACAATTAAAATTCAATTACATGTCTCAATATATAAAAATACATAATAATTATTTACTATAACTATACTGATATGATTTCACTAATTCCAGATATTTACTAAAAATTTTCAATCACTTTTTGTCCAAATATTGCAAGGTGGAATTCTCCAAATTCTTTTACAAAGAGATGGAAGCTCAATCGAATTGTTTTTACAAATAAAAAGTAGCATGATACTCGTTCCCTATGACTAATGAGACACTCTTCTCACGTTATGTGATTCTCCTTTACAATGACGTTGAGTAACAACATAAAAACATACTTGAGAAAATAAAATAGAAAATAGGTTTGGTGCAAGCAAGCATTTTAACAACAAATCCAATGGAGAGTTTGAACTAAATTCACAAGTTTCCCCATATTCATAGATCATAATGGAGTTGTACATTGGAAATATTAGAATTTTTAAGATTGTTTGAATTGAATTCTTCAATTGTCAATTTTTATATTATATAAAAATTTAAATTGAAAAAAAGAAGAAGTCATAGTTACCATTAATGTGTTAAATTTTAAAATTAAAATTAAAATAATCGAGCATAATGAAGTTGTACATTGGAAATATTAGAATTTTTAAGATTGTTTGAATTGAATTTTTCAATTGTCAATTTTTATATTATATAAAAATTTAAATTGAAAAAAAAGTCATAGTTACCATTAAAAATAAAATAAAATAAATAAATAATAGTTGCTCTATATTTTAAAATAAAAATTAAAAAAAAAAGAAGATAGTTGCTCTTAATGTTTTATATTTTCATATTAGTTAATAAAAATTCATTACAACAAAAAAAAAATACTAATAAAATTTAAATTTTCACAATAATTATAATAAAAAATGAAAATATTAAAATTTAAATTTTCAAAATAATTATAATAAAAAATAAAATATTATTCATATAGAATGAAAATATTAATAATATTTCATAAAAATAATGATATATGCTTGTTATCTTTTTTTATATAGAATATTTTTTAACATTCCAAAATTTTCATCCTTAAAATGGCTGGTGCATCAAGATATAAATGAAATTTACAGTTGTTATTTTGATTGAAATTATATTGGATAATTTTGTTAAATATAATGTAACCTGAACACTTTGACTGTACACTCTCAGCTGTCCTAGACAATTGTAGACTGAGTTCTTTATGTTCTTGATTTGCTTGAGCCTACTTAGCTCATCTCTTTTCCCTTTTCATTTGTAGTCTTTTTCTCATATACTCAATATATTGAATACTATTTATGCTCGGGACATAGATTCTTCACAAAGCTTGGAGAGCAGTCCAACTGTACACTCAAAAGATCACTGCAGAAAGAAAACGCAAGGAAGCAGAGAAAAATATGCTAGAAAGAATCATGAACATTTAAATATTCATGAAAGATTCACGAAGCAAAGTTGGAGAGGGAAGAAACAATTAAAGATACGTGAGTTATTTAAAGAATTCATGAAATTCTTTCCAATTCGTGAAAGATTCACGAATTTCCTTCTTCAGGAGAAAGTCTTTGCAGAAGAAGCAAAGGACACTCTAAAGAAACAAAGGACAAGCAGACATAGTCGTAAGATCAGTTCCACTAACCAATTTGAGTCGTTAATCAAGCTCAGAAAGGATGAGGAAAGCGCAGAAAAGGAGAACGTGTTTCAACCATCAGATCAAGGCAAGAACTACAACAGTCGTCAGATCAAGAAAAGGTGTGCATGCTTTAACAACCAAATCCTTTTCAAATTTCTTGTATTCAACGATTTCGTGCAAAGGTTGCAAAGGAGACAAGTTTCCTGAAATCCCGAAATTATTGGGACCATCCATCATCCGGGGACACGTGGCAGAGATCCATGTACGTTGAAAGATTTGCAAGGGAATAGTTGCATCGATCCTAACTATTCATCAGGAGGGACGCATGGTGAGCGATCAAAATTTCGTTGACTCGCGACTCAGGGTAGTCAAAGGGAAAATTCGTGAAACTCACGAAATGTGAAATCATGAAAATATCCCAGTCGTTGATCGAGGAGAGATATGGACCGTCGATCTAGCTCCATTGTGATTTTGGCTATCGAGAAATCAAAGGCGAGAGTTCTGAGAACTCGCGACACGTGAAATCAAGATATAATCTGAGCTGTTGATTGAGGAGAGATCTGGGCTGTTGATTGTCCAGCGATAATTTCGACATTTTGGGGATCAGGAGAACGGAGGTGAAAATTCATTCGACTTCGCGATACGCAAAATCCCGAAACGATTTAGACTGTTGATCATAGGAAGAAGAGAAATCGTTGATCTGGCATAAGTGGTCATCGACATTTCGAGTATTGGGCGATGGGAGAGAAGCTACATTGCAGATCCCTAATACACGGAATCGTGATTTGATCACAACCGTCATTCGAAGGCATACTATTCCGAAGAAATTGTGTCTGTTGATCTAAAATCAATGAGGATCATTGATCTTTGAAGCAAAAGGAGAGAGATTCGACAATTCGTCAATTCAAAGGCACTTATACTCTCAACTTCAAAACGCCCGAAGCCTGAAATCCTGAGTTGCCTGGTTTTCAGCCCATGGTCACATGAGAATCTAAACGTCAAATTTTTTTTTGGCTCTTGAGTAAACTCAGAAAGCCTGATTTCGCCATTAGAGGGGCTAGAGTTGCTACAGTTGCAACATAACAGAGCTCAGAGATCTGAATCAACAGACCTTGCAATCAAATAGTCAAAGAAGTGGTCTGCACTGTGTTTTTCAGTCCGAAGCCACTGAGAGAACTTCGTAGACCTGGTTTTACGTGCAGGAAACTAGTAAGCACGCAAATCTTTAAAAAATTCTTTGTTTCCTTCTTTTTTCTTCAAAGATGACCACCTCGAGCAATTTAGGACCAAATCAAGGACCGATTCTTCTTGGAAAGAATTATGATTTTTTGTCTCTTCGAATGAGTTCATTCTTGCAAACACAAGAGTGTTGGGATCTAGTGGATCTTGGATATGTTGAACCAGTTCCAATAGACCTTGCTTCCATGACCAATCAACAGAGAACCTAGCAGGCAACATAGAAGAACAAAGAGAACAAAGAAAAATTATGGATTCAAAATTCAGTGAATGACTCGATTTTCTCAAAGATCACAGGCATTGTTACTTCAAAACAGACCTTGGACATCCTTAAATTAGCCTACCAAGGAAATGACGGGGTCAAAACAATCAAACTGCAGACCTTGAGGATTCATTTCGAGACTTTAAAAATGATAGAGTCTGAAAATGTTGATCAGTTTATGACCACATTCATGGGAATCGTAAACCAGATCAGATTGATTGGTGAAGCCATCCTTGATCAACGCATTGTTGAGAAAGTCCTCAGAAGTTTACCAAAGAAATTTGAAATGTTCGTTACAACAATCCTTGAATCCAAGGATCTGTCAAATCTTTCAATAGATGAACTGATGGGTTCTCTGTTGACACACGAGATGAGACTGCATCTCATAGATGAATCAATATCCAATGCCTTCAAAACTCAATTCTCCTTCAATAGAGGGTGAGACAGAGGAAGAGTCAGAGGTCACTAAGGAAGAGGGAGAATTACAAGTAACCATCACTCAAGTGGAGGTCACAGACAACAGAACCAGAATCAAAATTTCTAGCCTCAAAGAGGCAGAGGGAGAAGATCGTATGACAAATCTAGCATACAATGCTATTACTGCAAAAAGTTTGGACACTATGAATCTGAATGTTGGAAGAAGCAAGAAGATCAGCTCTTAGGCAGATCACATGTCTCAAATCATACAAGAGAAACCTCAGAAAGTATGTTTATCTCATGTCACAAGACTGAAGAACAACATAAATATCTTTGGTTGTTGGACAGTGTTTGCGGCAATCACATGACAGGTAACAAAGATTTACTTTCATGCATTGATTCTTCAATTTCCTCTGATATTACACTTGGAAATGATTCCTTAGTTAAAGTTCAAGGAAAATGAACTATACCTATTATTACTAAACAATATGTAAACACAAACATAAACAATGTCTATCATGTTCCAGATCTAAAACATAATCTGTTAAGTGTAGGATAACTCATTGAACATGGATATAAGGTACCTTTTGAGGGAGCATAATGCAGGATATATGATAAAACCCCCAATAGAAAATTGATTTCTGAAATCCAGATGACTCGGAATAAGATATTTCCCCTAACCCTCAGAATTGCAAATCTGATCCAATCATATGCACAAAGTGCATCCACCCTCAATGAAACTATGGTTTGGAAAACAAGATTTGGACATCTACCCTTTCAGAGTCTAAGTCTTCTACATGAGCACTCCATGGTCAAAGGTCTCCCTATTTTCAAAGAGCACAATCCCCCGTGTGAATCTTGCATTATTGGAAAACATAAGAGAACTAGTTTTCCACAGTCCTCCACTCAAGCCAAACAAAACCTAGAATTGGTTCACACTGACCTATGTGGATCAATGAAAACAAAGTCAATAGGTGGTAGCTTTTATTTTCTAACGTTTATTGATGACTTTAGAAGGAAAATTTTGATCTACTTTCTGAGACATAAGTCTAAAACTTTTTTAAAGTTCAAAGAATTCAAAGCTAAAGCTAAAAAACAAAGTGGCAAATATGTAAGAGCAATCAGGTCAAATGGAGGAGGAGAATACAACTCCAAAGAATTTGCAAATTTCTACAAATCACAAGGCAAAATCATGCAAACTACAACCAGGTATACTCCACAACAAAATGGAGTGGCTGAAAGGAAAAATCAGACAATAATAAACATGGCAAGAAGCCTACTCAAAGAGAAATGTCTGTCAAATACATTTTGGGCTGAAGAAGTAGCATGCTCAGTTTGTCTCCCGAATAGATCTCCAACCACCAATCTCAATATGAAAGTCCCTCAAGAAGCATGGAGTGGGACAAAGCTAAATGTTGTTGATCTAAGGACATTTGGATGTATAGCATACGCTCACATACCTTCCGAATTAAGGAAGAAACTGGATGATAGAAGTGAGAAATGCATCTTTACTGGCCACAACGAAACATCAAAATCTTACAGGCTTTAGAATCCAATATCAAAGAAAATAATTCTCAGCAAAGATGTAAAATTTCTGGAAAATCAACTCTGGAACGAATATGAGAATCAACAAATGGACAGTCAAAATCCATTACTGCCCAGTCCTGAAAGCGTAGAAAATTCAGGACAACCAATAGCTCAACCTTCTCTTCCAAGATTGCAGGTAGAAGGACATTCTGAAAATTCTCAGGATAACTCAACTTCCAGCAGAGACTCATCCTCTGAACTTCAAAATCGAAGAACTCGAAGTTTGAGAGAAATCCATCAGCAGTTGGATGACATTGAACAACACAATCTTTTTGCATTACTTTCATGTCAACCTACATATTTTAAAGAAGCATCTAAGGAGCCACATTGGGTTCAAGCCATGAATCAAGAGATTGACTCCATTGAGAAGAACAAGACATGGTATCTTGTTGATCTGCCTAGACACAAGAAGAGTATTGGTTTCAAGTCGGTTTACAAAACTAAACTCAATGAAAATGGACAGATTGAAAAGCGCAAGGCAAGACTTGTTGCCAAAGGATTCTCACAACAACAAGACACTAATTATGGTGAAACTTTTTCTCCAGTAGAAATATTAGACACTGTAAGGACTCTCTTGGACATAACATCCCAACACAAATGGTAAGTATACCAGATGGATGTCAAGTCAACTTTCTTGAATGGGTTCTTAGAAGAAGAGGTTTATGTCGATCAACCACCTAGATTTGAAGTCGAAGAGGAGCTAGTGAAAGTGTATTGGTTGAAAAAAGACTTATATGGCTTAAAGCAAGCTCCAAGATCTTGGTATAATAGAATTGACACTTACGCGATCAAAAGTGGTTTCAACAGAAGCCAAAATGAGACAACTTTATACACCAAAACTAATCAACACGGTAAAATTCTGATTGTATGTTTATATGTTGATGACATGATATATACTGGAAATCTTGAGTTAACCAGTTTTAAATATGCCATGCAATATGAGTTTGAGATGACAAATCTTGGCATAATTAAATATTTTTTGGGAATTGAGGTTGATCAATCAACCAAAGACATTTTTGTCTATCAACAAAAGTATGCAGCAAAGATCATCAAAAGATTCTGCATGGAAGATTGCAATCCAGCCGAAACCCCTATACCAGTAGGCACAAAATTGAGCAAGCAAGATGAGGGACCTACAGTGGAATCCACCCTATACAAAAGTTTAGTAGGTAGTTTGTTGTATCTTACAGTAACTAGGCCTGATATTATGTATGCAACCAACTTTGTTTCCGAATTCATGGAATCCTCCAAAGATTGTCATTGGGAAATGAAAAAAAGGATTCTGAGATATGCTGCAGGCACACTCAATTTTGGCTTATGGTACACTCAGTCTGCTGATAATCATCTCTCTGGTTACACAAACAGTGGTTTTGCAAGCAACCTAGATGACAGGAAAAACACCTTTAGACATGCTTTTCACCTGGGTGCGAACCTGATTTCATGGGCATCAAAGAAGCATCCAATTGTATCCATATCTTCTACAGAGGCAGAGCATGTTGCTTCTACCTCAGCTTCCTATAAAGTTGTGTGGCTGAGAAGAATATTGAAAGATATGTCACATACAAAAAATGAGTCAACTCATATCTTCTGTGACAACACCTCAGCAATTTCTCTATCTAAAAACCATGTGTTTCACAAGAAATGTAAACACATTGACACTCGCTTTCACTTCATCCGCGAGCTTGTCAATAATGGTGACATTGCACTTCAATTATGTGGCTCACGGGATCAACTCACAAATATTTTTACAAAGCCACTAAGAAAATCCATTTTTTTATTTTCAGAGAAAACACTTGGGCATTATCAGTGGTGATGTTTGTAATTGTTGAGTTTAAGAGGGAGTGTTAAATATAATGTAACCTCAACAGTCTAACTATACATTGCTTGTCATGGACAATTGTACACTCGGTTCTTTATGTTCTTGATTTGCTTAAGCCTATTTAGCTCATCTTTTTTCCCTTTTCTTATGTACTCTTTTTCTCATATACTCAATATATTGAATACTATTTCTGCTCTGCTCTTTCTCTGTATTCTCTGCTTCTCATTTTATCAAATTTCACATTTTTCTGTGTTTTCTTAAAAAAAATTAATAATTGAGAAGTATCATTGTATTATAGAATGTCTAGTGTATATCCTTGAAGATATGAATGATCAAGTAAAACATTATATTAATTTATGGGTATACAGACTTTGGCTATCGTTAGAGTTGGCTTCCTTCGAATGTATGCCCGAATTGCCAGTTTGAAGGAGCGGCGTTATATGAAACAACCGTCCTACTATGGCTGGTGGTGACTTGGAACCAAAGGCTCTGTCCATTCAAGTACAAATTGCTTTGTCAGTTCTTCTTTCCCCAGTTGCGTGACATGGGCTGCCAACCAGTCCTTGACCCTTTTATCGAAACGGGGTGTACATCTCCAGCTCCTCCAACATTGGTGATGAGAACGAGGTTGAAGTATGAGTGGTCATTCATGGTGAAACTTATTCCTCCCTTCCTCAAGCAGGAGACCCTGCATTGTCAGCCTCTAAGAAATTAATACTGAGAGAGAAAGACTCAGAAAATGATCAGTTTGGCATGCGAAATTGAATTTAATTAGCTGTGAGAATTATAGACCAATGCATTACCTTCTGTAGATGATGGGTACGATCCCACTCTTGTACTTAGTTTCTTCAAATAAGCAGGCTCGACCATATCGAAGTGTTGCAGGGGTGGGTTGCACCATCCATCATCGTTATTGGGGAGAGCGTTGTTTGGTGGGCACAAGTTGGTGGTTGTGACCATTGTTAAATATAATGTAACCTCAACAGTCTGACTGTACATTGCCAACTGTACTGGATAGTTGTACTTTATATTTTTGTCTTTCTTGAGCATATTTAGCTCAGCCATCTCCCATTGCATTGGAATATCTTCTCAGAACATCTTCTCATAACTTCTTCAATACTTCTTCATACATTTCAATATACTGTTCTATTCTTTTCTCTCTGCATTTCTCTTTGTTTTACAATTTATCATGGTATCAAAGCTACAACAGTAAGCCTCTTCACACAGTCCGGAGAGAAACACGATCCTCACAGCGCATAGCTTCACAGATCTTGAGAGCACGCGACACAGTCTCTTTCACAAGGTTTGGAGAGCTATCTGTCATACGCTTGAAAGATTCTCGTAGGAAACTTCCACGAGGAAGCTGTCCGCTCATATGCTCAAAGATCAGCGTAGGAAGCTCACGTGACAAGGCAGAGCGTACTACGATTGAAAGAACGAGGAAGAAGTGACCGAGAAAGAAGTAACAGTAAAGATTATTGCACTTCTTTCAAGAATCGTCAAATATTGACGAAGAAGAGCTGCAGGACGGAAGCACATTTAAAGAACTCAAAGAATTTGTTCAAAACCGCTAAAGATTCCTACAGAAGGTAGAATCCTTTAAAGTTTTTGTGAAATTCGCTCAAATCTGTCAAAGATTGTAGCAGAGAATGAAGAATTCGTGAAATTCTTTCAAATCCTTGAAAGATTCACAAATTTTTCTTCCACACAAGAAAATTCTGTCAAATTCAGCACAGATCGCGTCTGATGTGCAAAGAACAACCATTAAGGCCGTAAGATTCATCTTGCGAACGGATCCGAAGCGGGAAACCAGCTCAGAAGGGAAGAAGAAAGCACGGAAAAGGTGAAAGAGTTTCAGCCGTTAGATCTTGCATAGAGGCCCGACAGTCGTTGGATCAACGAGAAAGTGCACAAGGTTTAATCCTCTAGAGCACACAAGAGAACTTCTGAATTGAGAAGTCACGACATCATGTGGACTGTCCATCAAGACACACGTGGCGAGATCCTATTCCATCGCAAAATTGGTAATCGGGAGTTGGACGCGCAAAGATAGATTGCATCCCAAAACTCCGATACGCGATATCGTGAAATCCTGAGAGGACTTGTGAGCCGTCCATCTCAGAGGATAGGTGGAAGCAGATCAGAGAGTCGTCAAATCGGCATTTCGGAGTTCACATTTTTGAAAGACCGTTGCAACAAGACTTCGAAACTCACAAAATTGCGATACGCAAAATAGCAATAAAATCTCAACTGTCCATTTGACCGGACATGTGGCGGACATCGAGGAAACCGTCGACGTTTCGGCATTCGGGGTTTCAAGTTGACAGAGAAATTGTGTCAACGGAGCATCAAAAGTAGCGATATTCCGAGGTTGAATCAGGACCATCCATCTTTCTAGGACGCGTGGCGTAAATCCGAGAACTCGGGAAAAGTCCTGAAAAGGAAAGAGCCCATCGACACATCGAGATTCGACGTTTCGCGAATCTTGAGGACAAGAAACACAAGCACTTCAGAAATCCGAAGTCCGAAATCCCGACAGGAGGAAAGCTCCGTTGTGGGGCCGAGCTGACGTCATCACGTCAAATCACGGGATCGAAAATCTCCATAGTGAAATCCCCGACACAGATTTGAGCCGTCCATCTATTTAGGATGCGTGGCAAAGATCGAGGCTTTCGAAAATTTTTCCGAAAACAGATTCCATCGGCATTAAGGGATTCAGAAAATCGCGGATCCTAACAATGAGACGTCCGGTGCATTTGAAGTCTTGATTTTGCGAGAAGGGATCTGATCCATCCATCATCGGAGGACGCGTGGTGCAGATCGAAGCGATCGAAAAAAGTCCCGAAAGGACAGCGCCATCGGTAAATCGGAGATCGAGGAATCGAGGAGTCAGAAGAACTCGTCATCAGAACTTGCAAAATCTCGATTTGTGATATCTTGATAAGATCTGGACCGTCAGATCAAAGGAAGATCTGGACCGTTGAATTGTCCAAAGGCGATTTTTCATGTTTCGGCATTTTGAAAGGCAAAAAAAAGGGAAAATCCTGTAGCGCTTTAAAAGTAAGGCGCGTGGTCACACTACAAGGAGACTAAGGACCAATTCAAGCCCGATAAGCTCCCATCGGCCATCGGCACATCGACATTTCTGAGATCGGAGGTAAATACGAATTTTCCCTCTATTTGTTCTGCAAATTTTTTTTATGGCGTCATCCAACAATTTAGGACCAACTCAGGGTCTGATTCTTCTGGGAAAGAATTACGAGTTTTTGTCTCTACGAATGAGATCGTTCTTGCAAGCACAAGAGTGATGGGAACCAGTGGATCTTGGATATGTGGAACCGGATCCAGCCGCCCTCGCTGCCATGGTAAATGCGCAGAGAATTGCACAGGAAACTCTGAGGACCAAAGAAAATAAAGCGAAATTCTGGATTCAAAATTCTGTGGATGATTCGATTTTCTCGAAAATCACAGGCGCTGGTACTTCAAAACAGGCCTGGGACATCCTTAAATATTCCTACCAAGGAAATGACAAGGTCAAAACAGTTAAACTACAGACCTTGTGGACACAATTCGAGACTCTAAGGATGACAGAGTCCGAAATTGTGGATCAGTTCATGACCAGAGTCATGGGCATCATGAACCAGATCAGACTGATTGGTGAAACCATCACTAATCAACGAATTGTTGAGAAAATTCTCAGAAGTGTACCGAAGAAATTTGAAATGGTTGTAACAGTAATCCTTGAATCCAAGGATCTGTCAAGATTTTCAACAGAGGAACTAATTGGTTCTCTGGTGACACATGAGACCAGACTACATCTTACAGATGAGTCAATCTCCAATGCATTTAGAACTCAATTCTCCTTCAACAGAGGGAGAGGCAGAGGAAAAAGAAGAGGTCACAAAGGAAGAGGGAGCAATCAAAGTAACTCTCACTTCAGTGGAGGTAACACACAACAATATCCAAATCAAAATTTCCAAGGTCAAAGACATCAACAACAAAATCAAGATCAGAATTTCCAGCCTCAAAGAGGCAGAGGGAGAAGATCAAATGACAAATCAGGCATACAATGCTATTACTACAAAAAGTATGGGCACTATGAATCTGAATGCAGGAAGAAGCAAGCAGATCATCTCTAAGGCAGAGCACATGTGTCAAATCACACGGGAGAAAACTCAGGAGGTATGTTTCTTTCATGCCACAAGACTGAACAACAACCTAAAGATCTCTGGTTGCTGGACAGTGGATGCAGTAATCACATGACAGGTAACAAAGAATTACTTTCATGTATTGATTCTTCAATCTCATCTGATATTACACTTGGAAATGATTACTTAGTCAAGGTTCAAGGAAAAGGAACTGTTCCTATTCTTACTAAACAGAATGTAAAGAAAGACATATACAATGTCTATCATGTTCCAGATTTAAAACATAATTTGCCTAGTGTAGGACAACTCATTGAACATGGCTATAAGGTACTTTTTGAGGGAACATCTTGTAAGATATATGACAAAATCCTAAGCAGAAAATTAATTTCTGAAATCCATATGACTGCCAATAGGATGTTTCTCCTTACCCTCAGAACTGCAAATCTGAGTCAACCATATGCATAGAGTGCATCAACCCTGAATGAAACAATGGTTTGGCATACAAGGTTTGGACATATACCATTTTAGAGTCTAAGTCTTCTTCAGAAGAACTCCATGGTCAAAGGTCTACCTATCTTTAAAGAGCAAATTCCCCCATGTGAATCTTGCATACTTGGAAAACATAAGAGAACTAGTTTTCCACAGTCTTCCAATCAAGCGAAACAACATCTTGAACTTGTTCACACTGACCTATGTGGACCAATGCAAACAGAGTCAATAGGTGGTAGTTTTTACTTTCTAACGTTTATTGATGATTTTAGCAGGAAAATATGGATCTATTTTCTCAGACACAAGTCTGAAAC
>ML777598.1:820237-831796 GCA_009831015.1 Picea engelmannii | reverse complement strand
GTAGCATGCTCAGTTTATCTCCTGAATAGATCACCAACCACAAGTCTAAAGATGAAAGTTCCCCAAGAAGCATGGAGTGGGACAAAGCTCAATGTAGCTCATCTAAGGACATTTGGATGCATAGCATATGCTCACATACCTTCTGAATTAAGAAAGAAGCTTGATGACAAAAGTGAGAAATGTATTTTCACTGGATATAGTGAAACATCTAAAGCTTACAGGCTTTACAATCCAATCAACAAGAAATTAATTCTCAGCAGAGATGTACAATTTCTGGAAAATCAATTATGGAATGATTCAGAAAATCAGCAAATGGACAGTCAAAATCCATTGCTACCAAGTTCTGAAAATGCAGAAAATTCAGAACAACAAGTGTCTCAAAATATTCTTCCAAGATTGCAAGTACAAAGACAACCTCAACATTCTCAGGATAACTCAACTTCCAGCAAAGAATCATTCTCTGAACCATAGAATCAGAGAACTCAAAGTTTGAGAGAAATCCATCAGCAGTTGGATGACTTTGAGCAACACAATCCTTTTGCTTTAATGTCATGTCAACCTACATCCTTTAAGGAAGCAACTAAGGAGCCACATTGGGTTCAAGCCATGAACCAAGAAATTGACTCCATTGAAAAGAACAAGACATGGGATCTTGTTGATTTGCCAAGACACAAGAAGAGTATTGGTGTCAAGTGGGTTTACAAAACTAAACTCAATGAAAAATGACAGATTGAAAAACACAAGGAAAGACTTGTTGCCAAATGATTCTCACAACAACCAGGTACTGATTATGGTGAAACTTTTGCTCCAGTAGCAAGACTAGACACTGTAAGGACTCTATTGGCCATAGCAGCACAACACAAATGACAAGTATACCAGATGGATGTCAAGTCAACATTCTTGAATAGTTTCTTAGAAGAATAAGTTTATGTCGATCAACCACCTGGATTTGAAGTCCAAGAGCACCCAGCCAAAGTGTATCGGTTGAAGAAATACTTGTATGGCTTAAAGCAAGCTCCAAGAGTTTGGTATAGCAGAATTGACACTTATCTGATCAAAAGTGGTTTCAACAAAAGTCAAAATGAGCCAACTCTTTACACCAAAACAGATCAGCACGGTAAAATTCTAATTGTATGTTTATATGTTGATGACATGATCTACACATGAAATCTTCAGTTAATAGATTTCAAACATGCCATGCAATCTGAGTTTGAGATGACAGATCTTGGCATAATGAAATATTTTTTAGGGATTGAGGTTCATCAATCAGCCAAAGGCATTTTTGTCTGTCAGCGAAAGTATGCAGCAGACATCATCAAAAGATTTCGCATGGAAGGATGCAATCCAGCAGAAATCCCCATACCATTAGGCACAAAGTTGAGCAAGACTGATGAATGTCCTATAGTGGACTCTACTTTATACAAAAGTTTAGTAGGCAGTTTGTTGTATCTTACAACAACTAAGCCTGACATTATGTATGCAACCAGCCTTGTTTCGAGATTCATGGAATCACCAAAAGATTCGCATTGGAAAATGGCAAAACGAATTTATAGATATGTTGCAGGAACAATAAATTTTGGTTTATGGTACACTAAATCTGATAGTAATCAATTCTCTGGTTACACAGATAGTGATTTTGCAGGCAGCCTAGATGACAGGAAAAGAACATCAGGATATGTTTTTCAACTGGGCACGAACCTGATTTCATGGGCATCGAAGAAGCAACCAATTGTATCCATATCTTCTGCAGAGGCAGAGTATGTAGCTGCTACCTCAACTTCTTGTCAAGCTGTGTGGCTGAGACGAATATTGACAGACATGTCACATACAGAAAATGATCCAACTCCTATTTTCTGTGACAATACATCAACAATTGCATTATCTAAGAACCATGTGTTTCACAGGAAGACCAAACACATTGACACTCGATTTCATTTCATACGCGAGCTAGTCAATAATGGGGATATTGCACTACAATTTTGTGGTTCTAGAGGTCAGCTTGCTGATATCTTTACAAAGCCACTAGGAAAGTCAATTTTTGATTTTCAGAGACAACACTTAGGCATAGTCAGTGCTGATGATTGTAACTGTTGAGTTTAAGAGGGAGTGTTAAATATAATGTAACTTCAACAGTCTGACTGTACACTGCCAGCTGGACAGTTGTACTTTCTATTTTTGTCTTGCTTGAGCATATTTAGTTCAGCTATCTCCCATTGCATTGGAATATCTTCTGAGAACATCTTCTCAGAACTTCTTTAGTACTTCTTCATACATTTCAATACACTGTTCTATTCTTTTCTCACAGCATTTCTCTTTGCTTCACAATTTATCAATCATGATAGTCCCTGGCAAACACCACTGGGGATCGTCATTGCATTGCATTTCATAGCAGGCTCCACAGCTGAGGCCATCGTTGAAAAACGCAGTGCTCAAAGCAGCAGTGTTGGTTCCATAGCCTTGGCTGTAAAGATTACCGTACCCACACGCCCCTTCTACAACATTTTCAGAAACGCAAATTCAGGGTCCAAATAACCAAATGAGATCCTAGTTCATACAAAACTGCATTATATATGAAATATAGAAAAATATATAAGGTTATCGAACTTTACCCATCGTCCCAGAAGAATCACTGCCACCGTAGAAAGTGGCATGAGCTCACTCCCAGCCCTCGTATCCATGAGCTCCAGTTAATAACCAGGTAAATGTCAACAATGAGGCCAAGGCAATGCACTTTACCTGTTCCATCGATCTTGTGCTTATGATATTAAGAAACAACAAGAACCACCACTGGAGCTACCTCGCGCACGGCTCAGTCTAAATTACAAGGGCTAATCTCAGACCGAAGGAGATCTGAAGCAATAACGACGACTTAGAGAAACGGGAGGACTTGTTTGCTTGGGTTTGCAATGAGGATTGTGAAGAGTATATATAGATGTGTAAATGCTCTATCGTTGAAACATCCAAAAATTTATGTTTCTGAAAGTAGTTTCATCTTAAATTGATGTTTTAACTAAAATGTTTACGAATTACTAAGCAGCACATGGGGTGTGCACGCAAGTATGTCCTTAATTGGCCCACTTGCACATGTTGCGGCAATTAATATTGGCGGATATTGATGTAAAGTCAGAGTGAGGAGGCGGGACTCTATATAGTATAGGGACATTTCTTCACCAATGTGACTCGGGATGACTGCTTTTCTTAGTTGTAATCATCACAGTAGCATCAGGAACTATAATGGAAGTATATCTGAATGGTTGGGTTCGTTTGGACTCTGGTAAACCAAATGGCTGTGACGTCCCACCATGTGGTGCAAGATTTTTGTACCTGATCCCCCGTGTATTATCAGTTTCACTCCAAAAAACAAAACCGTTTATGACTATATATATATATATACCATTTTATTATAATTTTATATATAATTACATTTTTTTATAATTTTTTTGTCTAGCTTGTGACTTTAAAAATAGATTAATATTATTATAAAAATAATTATATTTACAGTTTAATGAAATAAAAATATTTTCATTTACATTATTACTTTCTTTTTTTTTAAGTAAAAAGAGGGAAGTTCCTGCTATTCCAAAATAGACTAGTTTGCCAACAATCCTACCTCGAGGAAACCGATTGATGGTGTGTCATTGTTTTAACCATGCCTAGTGTCTTACATGAAATAACTAGAGTCATTCATAAAGTGGTAGAAAAGAGACTAGAAGTTTTGAACAAGACCATAACAATTAGCTGGTGGCATCTGAGGTGGTAGCTGGAATGAGAAAGTATTGTAAGCAGGTTGGGCATCTTCGTCCCGATGGAGCATTTGAGAAGGCATCAAAGAGCATGTCCACACGCTGGCCCATGAGGGTGCCACGATAGACGTGGTCTGCCATCTGGCTCCACAAATCAAAAAGCAAATTAAGGAGGTTCAGATGGAGGAAAGGTGGCAGGACACGCCATTCAGTTTGCATGGAGGAAATGGGAGGTGGAATGAAGACTGTTCCACTTTCCCTTGGCGCATCGCCTGTAGACATTTCCACTAGCTCCCAAGACTCTGCTTCCACTAGCTCGCTTGAGTCTTCTTTCCCAGGCCGCTTCAGATCTGCTTCCTCCTCAGTGCTTTGTTTGTTGTCATCCAAGGCAGCGTTAGCTTCTGGGTCTGCCCCCAGAGGAGACATGTCTGCTGGAATCTCCTCCTCAATGTAGCAGGTGGAGAATTCCTCTCGTGTCATCTCAGTCTCACCATCAAGAGGTTTATTGGTGTGAGGCAAGGAGGCTTCCATCCAGAAATCGCTTGGTGGATCTCAATTGTCCAACACTGTGAAAATGAACATCTTTGGAGGTTCCTGAAGTGGATCATCCGGGATGACTTCTTCGACATAGGCCATTCGTGGATCCCCGATATCTGTTGCAACCAGAAGCGCTTCAAGCTCAATTCTTCTGCACTGGAGTTGGGTCCGAGTAATGGAGAGTGCTCTTTCAATTTTTTCCAGGTGCCTCCGTCGAGCTGCAAAGGCATGCAAGGCTGAGCCACAACGTGGCTTCCCTCGCTCTCGAGGCATCGAGGTAGAGAAACAGGTAGGAGATGTGCAAAAGGCGAAAGGGTAGCTGCTCTGAGGCTTCTAGTTGTAGAGAAAGTGCAGAATGAACATGAAATGGAGGAAGACATGGCTTGGGCACGCTAATAGCAAGAGGGATGACAGGACGTTCGACGCCATTAGGTCCCTTGCATGGGTGAGCAACATAACTGGACTGCTCGTGCGAGGTGTGAGTCTTGTACGAGGTAGGTGGTAACTGGAGCTAACTCCCATCCTTAATGTTGAGGGGATGGGAGTCGATCGACCTCATTTATGGCTAGGCCTGGCTCCACGTCTTGTGTCTCGGATGTTCTACGTGGCACCCCATCCGGGGGATGAAGATCTCTATGGGCGATATCGTGGCACCGTTTAGAGAAATTGGTGTAGTCAGAAGTTTGTGCCTGCCAATGAATTTACTCAATCTCAGTATTGACTCCTTCATTTGTAAGACAATCCGCAATCGGCCCCATTAATTTAAAAGCGTGGAAAATGGGGTCGATCGACATATATCAACCACTTTTACTTAAATGTGGTTGTTGCTAGTTCAACCGACATGGATGGGGCACAACTATTAATGTATTAATACATTTTAAATGTAATAATTAAGTATTAATTGATAATTAATTAGTTATTAGTTAGTAATTAATCAATAATTATTAAAAATATATTAATAATAAATAATTAATTACTCAATCATTAATAAGTAATTAATTATAAATTATTCATTAGAATTATTAATTATTAATTAAATAATTATTAAATATTGATTGATAATAAATTAACTATTAACTAATGGTTAATAAATTAATTATTAATAAATACTTTATAATAAATTAAATATTAAATATTAATTAATAATTAATAATAAAATAAATAATAATAATAAAATGTTATATGTATTAATAATTAAATATTAATTAATAAAAAATACAATGATGATGATAATAATGATGATGATTAACTTCCACTAAGACCTAATTGGTTTATCTGACCTTAAGAGGGTAAGTGATTACTTGTGATTCTTTAGAATTTTGTTTCTGTGCTCGAAAAACATTAAGAGAAGCTTTCCAAGATCACCATACTCACCATACTTTTGTTGAGTTATGAGGTTAGGAAAGTTGATATATACCATAAAAATAGAATAATATATACCATAAAAAAATAATGAAGTAAATAATAATAATAAAGTGTTACATGTAATAATAATAAATTAATACTAAAATAAACATTAAAAAATAATATAACATACTAATTAATTACCGAAAACAATTTTCATTCATTCCTAATATATTGATACATTAATAAAGTAATACATTATTAATATATAAATGTATTAATGTAATATTACAAGTAACAATAGAATATATTTGTTAATAAATATATTAAACTTTTATTTATTAATGTATTAATTCATAAAAAATTAATATATTAAAGTATTAAATATATTAATTTTTTAGTAATTAATGTATTAACACATAAAAAATTAAGTAATTAAATTATTAACGTATAATGATGATGATGATGATGATTAACGTTTACTAAGACCTAATTGGTCTATCGGACCTTAAGAGGGCAAGTGATTACTTGTGATTCTTTAGAATTTGGTTTCTGTGCTCGAAAAGCATTAAGAGAAGCTTTCTAACATCACCATACTTTTGTTGAGTTAAGAGGTTAGGAAGGTTGGTAGTGTGATCAATATTTTGAAAATGAGATCTAATATGGGTATAGGCTGGACAATCTAAGAGAAAGTGCTTTTCATCTTCAACCTTCTTAATGTCACAAAGGTGACACACTCTTTCATCCCGTGGTGTTTTAGGAATTGACCAACGCCCAGTTTCACTATGGAGCTCATGAGAATTTGTTCTTATCTTAGCAATGCTTTTTTTTTCTTTAAACTTGGAAAAACAGATAGATAATTTTGATCTTCTAGACTAGGGTTGATTACATCTTTATAATACCTCAATTTTCTTTTTTCCTCTTTATCAGACCACAGTTTTTCCTTAAATTTTGATTTGACATTTTTTTTAATAGTATCTTTATTCTGCAAAATGGTTTCTTCCATCATTCCCCAATATTTTAGCCAAGATTGGGCGTCTTTATGCCATCCTTGCTTGAGTTGATGGTGGCTATGACTTGATTTTGAAGAAATTTTAGGTAGCCTCTTGTCTTCCATGTTGTTTAACTTGTTCTTATACATTAGGTATATATTCATAGCCATGCTCTCAATGGGGGAGAGGCTTGTTTCTACGAGGAGGATGGGATAGGGTGTACTTCCTTTAATTTTGAGATTATAGGTTATAAAATTATTTTGTATTTTCTCTATCTTTCTCCACGATTCATGAGAGATACTACAGCCCCAGACTTCACATCCATAAAGAATAACATGTGTAACAAGAGTCTGAAAGAGGAGTTTCTTCTTATCCCAACTCCAAAGATTAGCTAATTTACAATTGTTTTCAAGACCATAATAAGCTTTCCATCCCCCCATAATCCTTTTCTCAATGCTATAATTCAAATTGAGCTTGTGGTGAATATCAATACCAAGATATTCGTATGAAGTCACTTCCTCCAAGTTGTTGTTGTCATATACGAAGGTATCATAAGAGACCTTATTGGATTTAATAATCATGACCTTAGTCTTGTCAGTATTAATAGTCATACCCATATTGGAGCAAAAATCCTTGAGGATTCTTAGTTGGTTTTCAAGATCATGGGGACTCCTTGACATAAGAACGATATCATCGGCATAAAGAAGAAGATTGATGACTATACCAGTGAGAGTAGGGCCAACACAACGTGTTGTTTCCAAGCATTCTTCTAGCTTATCAATGTATATGCCAAAAAGGGTAGGGGACAAGGGACAACCTTGTTTGACTCTAATATTGCATTTAATCTCTTTTGACCATCCCTTAGTGTTTTTAAACTTATCAATAATGTTCTCATACATCCTTATTGCAGCAACCCTCAACTCGAGAGGCACTTTTATCTCTTCCAACCTATTCCAAAGGTTTTTCCTAGGAACCATGTCAAAAGCTTTTCTAAAGTCAACAAAACAACAAAAATGATTGGTTTTAGTATTGCAGAACTCCTCTACAATGATCCTAAAGGTAACAAGATGGTCCACAGTTGAATGATATATCCTAAACCCGACTTGGCCTTTATTTCTCTTACGATGACTTTCTAGCCAAATGTTAATCTTCTTTTCCAAAATAATTCCATTAAGCTTGGCTAAAATCGGGTTAATCATAATGGTCCTATAATTAGAGGGAATGTTTTTATCCCCTTTTTTAAAAATGGGAACAATGAGGCTTTGTGTCAAGGGTTTAGGGAAGCCCTGCTTGATTGCCAAATTGAAGAGCTTGTGTATGTGAGGGATAGGGACTCGCCCTCTGATTTTAAAAATTTCAGCTTGGTAGCCTTCGATGTCCTTAGCTTTTCCACTTGCGAGCCGCTTAACCCTGAACTCTATGTCCTCTAAAGAAAAAACTTCTTCCTTTGTAGGGACAATAGGAATGGTGTCCATGGAATTAGGGAACTTGTAAAGATTTTTAAGGTAGGAATTCAAGTCCGTTAACGGAATCCTATTATTTTCTTTAGTATTGCGTTTTAGAATTTGGCTCAATAAATTCTTAGTATCCAACTTGTATAGTTGTGAAAGTTTCTCTTGCCTTTTATTGATATAGTATCTTTTTTTCTCTTTAATTAGGGCTTTGTACGCATTGATCTTATCAAGTTTTAAGGGCTCATTAGAAGCATCCCTAATGGATTTCCTAGCAATTTTACATTCTTTGTCATACCAACGGTTGGTTTTTCTATTATTCTTTTTATAAGACACCTCAAAAGAGAACATGTTAATAAAAGTGGAAAGGGTAGTTGTAAAATTATGATAGAGTTCTTCAATGTTGTCCTTATAATTTAGGAGGTTTAATTTTCTATTTAAATCCTTTAAGAAAATGCCAACTTTACTTTTGTCAAAGCGCAAATTCCTTTGATTATCAGAATTCTCTTCAATGGTTCTCCGATGCATGGAGAATTTTAGAGTTAGGGTTAAAGGTTTATGATAAGAGTCAGGCTCATGGTCATTTAAAAGGTCAAAAATTATTATTTGGTTGGAAACAGGGATATCATATATCACATAATCTACAACACTACTACCTAGCCCATGAATACAAGTCATTTGGTTGGAGTTTGGCCACTTCATTACTCCATTGCAAATTATTAGGTCCTGAGAGCTGTAGAGCTTGACCAACTCAGTACCAAACAAATTCTCAATTAGGTCTTCAAAGCTTCTTTTGTAGCTATTAGATAAAACAAGTTTCTCATCTAGCCATAAAGGATTATGGTTGGAGCCATCACTTAAAAAAGTATCTTGTTTAGTTGCAGTCCTAACATTAAACTCTCCTAGCAGGAGGATATTGCCTTAATTTTTCAAATTATAATTATCGTTTTCTAAATTATTGTATGGACAATTTTTATCTAGATTATTTTTCTTATAAAAAGTAGAATTAGTAGGTGCAAAATAACAAATTGTCATATACATCTTCTTAGCATTGGTGTCTTAAATTTCTATCCAAATGTATTGATTAAGATGGTCAATCTTATGAAGTTGAATGTGAGGAGAAATGGTTTTTCTAATATAACAAGCTATGCCTCCTATCCCTCTATGGTGGGATTTTTTGTTCCATGCTGACCAAAAAATAAATCCTTCCATGTTAGGGACCTTAGACTCCTTGTTCTCCCAAGTTTCAATCAGACATATAATATCAATATCACTCGAGATCCAACTTATCATAGGACCTTTGCGCCATGGAAAGCCACGACAATTCCAAAAAAGGATCCCAAGTGTCCCAAATTCCTATTTATTAATATCCCTCTGGTCTCTATCCCTAACATGTTAATAAACAAATATATTATTAAATATATTGTAATACATTAATAAGAATACAAAAATACAAAAATACATTAATAATATATAAATGTATTAATGTAATATTACATAAATCTTAAAAAACACTAATATATTTGTTAATAAATATATTAAATTTTTATTAATTAATATATTAATACATAAATATATATATATATATATATATATATATATATATATATATATATATATATATATATATATATATATATATTAAAGTATTAATGTCTAGGGTAATGTAATAGTGTAAAATGTTAATAAATAAATACCTTAATAATACATTATATTAATATATTGATAGATTAATAATACATTGTATTAATATATTGATAGATTATATATAGATAGTTTTGCAAAACAAATTAAAAACAAATAAATAATACAACCTATTAATTGATTAATAAAGTAAAACATTAATATAAAAATATATTAATAATATATAAAATTTGAACTTATGACCTCTTAAGAGGAAACACATTTTCTTAATCATTAGGCCCACTGAGATATTAATAAATAAATACTTTAATTAATAAATACATTAATAATATATTGTATTAATTAATTTATACATTAAAATATTGCAATAATAAAGTAAAAACAAAAAAATAATATAACCTATTAATTAATTAATAGAGTAAAACATTTTTCATACATTAGTAATGTATTAATAATGCACAAGTATATTAATAAAACATTTGTTGGCTAGCTGGAGGCTGCCAATTTTCTGGCACGGTGAAGAGAATGTCCTCCGGAGGGAGTTCTATTACCTCTTCGAGGATGACCTCCTCCACAAAAGCTGTAGGAGGCAACCAGACCATCTTTTCATTATCATCTCTGCAAGCAATCTCAGCTCTTCAGGTGCGAGCAATTGAGAGCGCCCTCTCTAGTTTTTGCAATTGTTTCTGCCTTGCAGCCATGGTGTACCAGGCTGGGCTGTGACGTGATTTTCCACGCTCCTGGGGCATCGAGAGGATGAAGATAATGGAAAAATTACAGTGGATGCAACAATGGCCGCTCCCAAGCTCCAGACTGCTAGCCTTGTGAGGGCCAAAAACAAAATGAGGAAGGTAGATGCAGAGGTGGATAATAACTAGAAGGTGCGACGGGACGACTTCCATGACCTCCTCCCTAACATTGAATTCGATGGTCACCTGATTGTTTGTGCGAGAGAAAAGTCCCATGGTTGTTGGCTTGAAGTTATTGTTGGCTCCCGTTCTTAATGTTGAGGGGATGGGAGCCGACCATCCTTATTTATGGCATGGCCAGGCCCTATGAGACATGGCACTTGAGTGTTGTGTGTCACCCCATCTAGGGAATTAATTTATACATTAACATATTGTAGTAAAAACAAAGAAATAATATAACCTATTAATTAATTAATAAAGTAAAACATTTTTCATACATTAGTAATGTATTAGTAAAGTAATAATAAAGCAATTCATTAATAATAATGCAAAACTACATTAATAATATATAAATACATTAATGTAATATTGCATAAATGTACTAAAGTAATAATAAAGGAATACATTAATAATAATGCACAAATATATTAATAATATATAAATACATTAATGTAATATTGCATAAATGCACAAAAGTACTATTGTATTATAATAAGTATATGAACAATTTACTAATTAATGTATTATTACATAAATACATAAAATTAAAGTATTAATTAATTAATTAATTAATACCTTATAGTGATGTATAAATTAAGTATCAATACATTAATGTATAATATAATGTATTAATGTAACATGTTAATTAGTAAATACTTTAATAATATAAAATATATTGTATTAATACATTATACATTAATAAATTGCAAAAGTACAAATACATTATTACATTAATCATTAAAGAATTAGTTAATTAATAATAATGTAATAATATTCATACAATATTATTCATAGAATAAAACTACAATAAAGAAAAAATATATTTGTAATACATTATTATTTATACATTGATAAAATATTAAATTATTTTTTTAATATTATTTTCTTCTTATTATAAAATAAACACTAATACAAATAACCCTAACCTAAATTTGAATAG
>ML777598.1:804134-820187 GCA_009831015.1 Picea engelmannii | reverse complement strand
ATACATTGATAAAATATTAAATTATTTTTTTAATATTATTTTCTTCTTATTATAAAATAAACACTAATACAAATAACCCTAACCTAAATTTGAATAGGAATATTCATAACCCAAATATTTTCCTAATAGTAACCTAGTAACCCCATGATGAGAAACATTGGAACTGTTAGACATTTAGAAATGCTTCTCACATTCCTACAATGGTTAAGGGTTTGTTTGTCACATGACATCATAAGGTTTTGGTCGTCACATTGCGACGTAGGATTTTTGTTTTACACAATGTGGGGTTGGAATAGGTTTGTCATAGTTTGATAGTGTGTTATGTTCATTGCATAAAGACATTGGGAAATGGTAGTCTCTCTAGAATGTAGGGCTATGTTTGTCACATTGCGACATGACATCGTAAGATTATGGTCATCACATTGTGATGTAGGAGTTTTGTTTGACACAAAGTGGTATTGGAATAGGTTTGTCATAGTCTCATAGTGGGTTACATTCATCACATAGTGATGTTCGGAAATGGTCATCTCACTAGAATGTTGGGTTTGTTTTTCACATTGCGACATTGGGTTGTGTACATCACATTGCGACAATGGGTTACCCTTGCTAGATAATGGAATTTGAAAAATGTTCTCACATTATGATGATAGGATATTTGCGTCACACTGCGACGTTGAGGTTATGGTAATCACATTGTGACGACAAGGCTATGTTCATCACCTTGCAACAATATGATTATGTTCGTCACATTACGATGGTGAGGCTATGTTTGACACATCACAACATTACTATGTTTTTCATATTGTGACACTACTATGTTTTTCACCTTGCAACATTACTATGTTCATCAATATGCGACAGAAATGCTATGTTCATCACATTGCGACAATATGGGTATGTTCGTTAGATTGCGACAATATGGGCATGTTTGTCACATTATGATGAAGGGGCTATGTTAGTCACATTACAACAATATGGGTATGTTCGTCACCTTGCGACGACAAGGGTATATTTTACACATTGTGACATTACTATGTTTGTGAGCTTGTGACACTACTATGTTTGTTACATTGAAAAATTACTATCTTCATCGCTTTGTGATGATAAGGCTATGCTTGTAACATTGTGACAATATGGGTATGTTTGTCACATTACCACGACGAGGCTATGTATGTCACATTGCGATGAAAGGGCTATGTTTGAAACATTGTAAAATTGCTGTGTTTTTTAGATTATGACCGTGCCATGTTCATCATATTGCAACATTACTCTGTTCATTACTTTGTGATGGAAAGACTATGTTCATAACATTATGACAATATGGGTATGTTCATCACAATGTGACGACATGCTATCTTCATCACATTAATACAATAGAGTTATGTTTGACACATTGCAACATTACTATGTTTGTCAAATTGTGACACGATTATGTTCATCACAATGGAAGTTTACTACATTCATCAATTTGTGATGGCAAGGCTATGTTCGTCACAATGGAACTTTACTATTGTGATGACAAGGCTATGTTTATCAATTTTCGATGACAAGGCTATGTTTGTCACATTGCAACAATATGGGTGTGTTCGTCACATTATGATGATGGGGCTATGTTTGTCACATTTCAAGGATGGAGCTTTGTTTGAAAAATTGAGACATTAGTATGATTATCATATTATTCAATAGGGCTATGTTCATCATATTTCAAGGATGGGATATGTTCATCACATTACAACAATAAGGCTATGTTTGACACATTGCAACATTACTATGTTTGTTAGATTGTGAGAGTACTATGTTCATCAAATTGCAAATTTACTATGTTAATCAATTTGCGACGACAAGGCTATGTTCATCACATTGAAAAAATATGGATATGTTCGTCACGTTAATAAATACATTACTAAAGTGTGAATACATTAAAATACTAATATAGTATTAATAAGTAATAAAGAGGGATATTAATATAGTACTATTTATATAGGGATATTAATATAGGGTTATTAATATAGGGCTATTGTTATAGTTTTAATATAGTACTATTAACATAGAATTATTCAATAGGGATATGTTCATCACATTGCAATGATGGGCTATGTTCGTCACATTACAACAATAGGGCTATGTTTGACACATTGCAACATTACTATGTTTGTTAGATTGTGATAGTACTATGTTCGTCAAATTGCAAATTACTATGTTAATCACTCTGCGACGACAAGGCTATGTTCGTCACATTGCGACAATATTGATATGTTTGTCACATTATGATAGTGGGGCTATATTCGTCACATTAGGACAATGGGGCTATGTTAATCACATTACGACGATACTAAGTTTTTTAGATATTGACACTACTATGTTCATCACATTGCAAGATTATTATGTTCATCACTTTGCGACAACAAGTCTATGATCATTACATTGAACCAATATTGGCAACATTTGTCACACTATGATGGTGGGATATGTTTGACACGTTGTGACATTACTATGGTTGACACACTGTGAAACTACTATGTTCGTCATGTAGCAATGTTCGGTTTTTTTCATCATACTTGAACGTCGGGTCATGTTCGTCACATGAAAAGGTTGGTTTATGTTCAACACATTACAAAAAGGAAGTTTTGACAAGTTTTTTTTTAAAGCTAATGAATTGTTTGCTTTGTCACAAAGATAGGAAATTTGAACTGATGTGGTGTATTACATAGAATTCAACTTAAGATTATACTTGTTCTAAGAACATTGATAGCAAATCATCTTTAATTTTACACATGATGATTTTTACTTGTTCTAAAGAAATTGATAGAAAATCATTTTTAACATTGTAGATGATGAATTATACTTGTTCTAAAGACATTGATAACAAATCTTTTAATCATTTTTACTTGTTTAAAGAACATTGATAACAAATCAATGCTAAAGTGTTACTAAATTATTGATAAATTAATAAAGTAATACATTATTAATAAATTAATACATCATTAATTAATACATTGCTAAAATATTACTACACTAATAATGTAATACATTAAATAAAAAGTAAATGCATTAATAAAAACATTACTAAATGCATTAATAAATACATCACTAAAGTGTGAATACATTAAAATATTAATATAGTGTTAATAATTAATAAATAATATATTTAATTAAATTAAAATATAAACTTTTAAACTATTATTATTACATTCTTATTATTAAATTATTGTTATTTAAATCATCTTTTAATTATTATTTTCTTATTATTGTAAAAATTTTAATGGGAATAACTTTAAAACTAATCTCACTCTAACGCTAACCCTAATAAGTATTAACAATAATTGAAATGTATAACAAGCGTGATAACTTTCCTTGAAATTTTAATACATTTATAATAAGATTAGTGTGTAAGGCATCTTGAGCTTGTATTGATATTTATAATATTGTGAAAAATCTATTATTTACATGCATAATGCATAAAATGCATTAATAAATACATTACATTATTTATATTTTTGTACCTTAGGCGCTCGCAAGAATGGCGCACGAGTAAATACGGGTGAAAATGGAACATGAGTATTCATTTTACAAATTTCCTTTCATTTACACAGCACTTGCCAATCCGTCTACCCCGTAAACACATTACATTATTATCTTAAAACAGAATTTATATTTGTAATATTGTGAAAAACACTATTTATATGTATAATTTTACAAATACTATTATTATAACAAAAAAGACCAAAAATATATTAGTTTTAACTCTTAACTTTTAAATGAATAAATTAATACATAAATGATAAAGTATTACTATCATTGATAAATTAATAAATATATACATTATTAATAAATTATTAGGTTATTAAGAAATTAATACCTTATTAATTAATACATTGCCAAAGTATTACTAGAATAATAAAATAATACATTAACAATACATTATTACATTAATAATACATTAAAAACATTAAATTAATTAATAAATACATTACTATAGTGTCCATACATTAAAACATTTATAAAGTAATAAATAATAAATTAAATTAAATTAAAATTAAAAATATTAAATTATTATCATTAAATTATTATTATTTAAATTATCTTTTTATTATTATAAAATAAACCTTAATACAAATAAATTTAATTTTAATACAATCATAACCCTAATTTTAATAAAAATAACCATAACTCTAATCTTAATATAATATTTTGAAAAACACTATTTACATACATAATGTATCAATTACATTAATAAATACATTACATTATTATTATAAAACACTAATTGTATTTATAAATATTTATATTAGTAACACATTTTAACATGTATTTATATTTTTAATAGTATGAAAAACACTTTTAACATATATATTTTTACATTTATAATTTTACTATCAGTATTATTATAGCACAAAAATAAAACATATATTAATTTTAACTCTTGGCTTTTAAATAAATAAAAATTAGAGATTATAAATTATGGCATGTAGAGTGCGACCTACATACAACCACCTAGATGGATGGATTTTTCCCTTTGGTTGCTGGAGTTCAAAGTACTTGATCTCAAGGTACTTGATCTGGCTAGCTTTCTAGTGTGATACCTTTTCATCTAATATATTTGTAGGCTCTTTTTTTAATCTTTACTTATATAACAATTTTGTACATAGAATTTTATTATTGGCATTCAGTTAATTATCGTTGATTCCATTTTTTGTACATAGAATTTTATTATGGGCATTCAGTTAATTATCGTTGATTCCATTTTTTCTATATTCTTAGTGGGCCGACTGTGATTTCTCTTTAAAGTTTAAACGAATTGATTTGGATAATTAAACGATTCTTGTTCCAATCAATATATTAAGCATACAATCCATTTGAAAGCCAATCAATGTATTAAGCATACAATCCATTTGCACAAGAAAAAGCATTCCGGTGGCACTTCATAGTTAACTGAGATTTATCCTGAAATAATGAATATTCGAAACCTGTTTTCTTAATAATGAATATTCCAAACCTATTTTCCCAGTCACATGATAGCATATAATATCACACCAATACTAGCAGGTGAAGATAGATAAATAACATTATATCAAATTTGATGAATTAAACTATTTATAAATTGCCCGTGTGCTGAAACGGAACTTAAAACTTGTGGACCAATTATTTGTCATTCCATAAACCAATTATTTGTAAGTCCGTAATCACAATGCAAGGAAAATTTGCCTTTACCAAGTGTATCATCGTTTTTAATCCACTACTTTAAATGTTAAATTGATTAAAGCTACATAGTATTGTGATCGACTCACATGTTAAGCTGATGTAATTTTATGTTCGATTTTCATTTATATGTTAGAGATAATGCTTACAACTGTTGAGTTTCTAGGTTAACTATGACTTGTAACTGTGAGTTTCAACTATGATTGTTGTAACTGTGAGTATCTAGGTTTACTATTTTTAGCTAATCAGATCCACTTTCTTAGGATCTAGATTGCTAGGAGTCAATGATCTGCATGCTATATATGTAACCTCCATTTGTCTATTAAGGTATACAAACTATTCTTTGTGTGTGAATCTTATGCAATGGCTTCTCTCTGGATTTCTAAGTTGGTATCAGAGCTGGTTCTGTCTTAGACTCCTTCGTGGGAGGGACAGGAATATGTGAAAGACTGAGAGTTGATCCTCTGCACATATTTTGCTTAGAGAGTGTTGAATTTCTGAATTTTCTGTAGAAGTGTGAGAATAGATTTATTTTGTGAGTGTGTTTTATTGTTTGTCTTGTGAGGAGTGTTGACCTGCGATTTGTTGTGCCATTTCTTTTGGTAGATGCTGAGTGGAGATAAGTATTGATCGAGTCGCTGCCAATGGAGAGAGAAAATCACTCCCAAAAATTGAGCCCACGTCAAATATCATTACCGAGAGGAGGAGGCCGTCTGTTGCATTCGCCGTGAGAAGAAAAAAACATCTGACGCCTGAAGAAAGGAGAAGATACTCTGTTTAAATTAAAGAAGAGGAGATCTTCATTGTGAAGTAGATTTAAAGAAAGTCGACTGTGTGAAGGAGCCGAGGGAGGAATCTGCGTGAAGGAGTTGAATCCATGTGAAAGAGCTGTGAGAAGAATGCATTGCCGCCTTAGAAAGAAATTTGTTGCATGGTTATTAAATTTAATCATAGAATGCATGGCACTGGCATTATAAATGATGTTTAAGTCAACGATGTGGTCATACTTCTTATTTTTTATTATTTTGAAGATGATGTAAATTGCGGTTTGATGTTATATATATTATTATGTGTGGTGTGTGGTGAGTTTAAAGTTTTTATATAAGTGTTTATGTAAAAATAAGAACTTGTATCTTGATGCAAGCTGGTAGCCCCAGTTTCAAGTACAATGTTTTTATTTGAAGTCACCTTGTGTAAAGGAATGTTGAAGACATTCAGTATCCAAACTGTTCTTCTATATACTGAAGGATAGCCGAAAGAAAAAAATTCGACAGATGAAGGGAAGTTAATAGAATGCCTCAATAATTGGCACCTTTTATCACGGAAGCCCCGATGAGCCGAGTTGTCAAATTGTCCAGTATATAAGTGCTACAATGATGGTGAGAAGCATTTTGACTTTAAATGTGTCAGTGGGTAGCTCGAATGTGTGGAGAATAAAGAGCAGAAACCGAGTGATTGCAGAGTGAGTTTCAGTGCTGAGGAAGACCAGATCAGACAGAGAGATGAAAGTTGTAGTGTTGTAACATTTTGTTATGTTTTGTAATTTGTGATTGTGATATTTGTAATGTAAGCATTAAGGGAGGGTGTTAGAGATAATGCTTACAACTGTTGTAACTGTAAGTTTCTAGGTTAACTATGACTGTTGTAACTGTGAGTTTCAACTATGACTGTTGTAATTGTGAGTATCTAGGTTTACTATTTTTAGCTAATCAGATCCACTTTCTTAGGATCTAGATTGATAGGAGTCAGTGATCTGCATGCTATATATGTAACCTCCATTTGTCTATTAAGGTATACAAACTATTCTTTGTGTGTGAATCTTATGCAATGGATTCTCTCTCGATTTCTAAGTTTATAACACTGTGTAGTTTCACATGCATGCTAATATCTACTATATATCATTGATAAAACCATGACATTACAATCACACAAAAAACAAACGGAATTTACTTATAAGACTCCTTGTGCATTCAATAGTATCGCTGGTGCATTCCCCTTTATCCTTATTTCATAGTTCGCATCAGAATTTCGGGATCGCAGCCAAGGTTCTCTTGATTATACTACCCTCCTGTGCCAAGTCGTACCATTACCCATATTCAGTTGCGAACATAAATTTTTTTAATATATCCGTGAGAAAGAAATACATACATTGTTCCAAGGAAGCATGCAATGCACTGAACCCCGGAGAGCACCGGGAGAAAGAATTGAAATTCTCTCATGGAGCTGTCCAAATTAACCACCCCTGTGTTAATTGAAATGCATCATGTGTCCATATTAACCACCACTTCAAATCATGACAACCCTTCACGTCCAACACTTCACATCCAACTCTTCACCTCGCAACGCTTCATATACTTAAATTCGTGCTCACTATTACCATATAATTAAATTTGAGCTAAATACCCACCGCTTCACATCGTGGCAATGCTTCACATCCAACGCTTCACCTGGCAACATTTCACATCCATAAATTCGTGTACATTGTTATCCATATAATTAAATCTGTTAATCCTCCTTAATCAATTAAACATGGCAATCAATGGCGAGGGCAGTAATTCCTTAATAATATTAAGTAAATGTGAAAAAGTAAACAATGAAAATGTAAGCATTCATAAATGCAAGGAAGTTATGAAATTAAATCTCATTCATTGATTTGGAACAACGACGAAGAATATGCCAACATCTTTAATTGTTGGCCATAAGATTGGAATTTGTAATTAAAAAGTTAATTAAACCATCGATTCAAATAGGGGGATGCTTATCGGGCTAATTATAATAATTATATTTATAGTTTAATGAAATAAAAATATGTTCATTCACATTATTACCTTTTTTTATTTTTCAGTAAAAAGAGGGAAGTTCCTGCTATGTTAAGTGGCAAAAAATACAATTGTTCCTGGGCTGCCAATCGTTCCACCGCTTAAGAAGAAACTGAAACAGAGTTGGCCCTTGTCCAAAATAGACTAGTTTGCCAACAATGAGGAAACCAGGATTGATGGTGTGTCATTGTCTTAACTATGCCTAGTGTCTTACAGGAAATAACTAGAATCATACATAAAGCGGTAGAAAAGAGACTGGAAGTTTTGAACAAGACTATAACAGTTACTTGGTGGCATTTGAGGTGGTGTCCATATCTTGAGCATGTGCATTGGTTGGAATGACAAACTACTGTAAGCAGGTTGGGCATCTTCGTCCCAGTGGCGAATTGGAGAAGGCATCAAAGAGCATGTCCACACGTTGGCGCATGAGGGTGCTATGATAAACATGGTCCGCCATCTAGCTACGCAAATCAAAAATAAAATTAAGGAGGTCTGGATGGAGGAAAGGTGGTAGGACACACCATTGAGTTTGCATGGAGGAAATGGGAGGTGGCATGAAGACTGTGCCACCTTCCCTTGGCGCATCGCCCAAAGGCATTTCCACTAGCTCGGTTGACTCTACTTCCATTGGCTCTCTTGGGTCTTCTTTCCCAGGCCACTTCAGGTCTGCTTCCTCCTCGACGCTTCGTTTGTTTTCATCCAAGGCGGCTTCAACTTATCGATTTTCCCCCAGAGGGAACATGTCTACTGGAATATCCTCCTCAATGCAGCATGTGGAGAATTCCCCCTGCATCATCTCAGTCTCACCGTCATGCGGTTTCTTGGTGCTAGGCAAGGAGGCTTCCATCCGTAAATTGCTTGGTGGATCCCAATTGTCCGGCACTGTGAAAAGGAACAACTTCAAAGGTTCCTGAAGTGGCTCTTCCGGGTTGAATTCTTCGACGTAGGCCATTGGTGGCTCTCTGATATGTGCTGCAACCGGAGGCACTTCAAGCTCAATTCTGTTGCGCTAGAGTTGGGTCCGAGCAATGGAGAGTTCTCTTTCCATTTTTTGCAGGTGCCTCAGTAAAGCGGCAAAGGCATGCCAAGCTGAGGAACAATGTTGCTTCCCTCGCTCTCGAGGCATAGAGGTAGAGAAACAGGTAGGAGCTATGTAGAAGGTGAAAGGGTAGTTGCTTTGACGCTTCGAGTTGCAGAGAAGGTGCATAATGAACATGAAATGGAGGAAGACATGGCTTGGGTGTGCTAATAGCAAGACGACTGACGGGACATTCGGTGCTAGTAAGTCCCTTGCATGGGTGACTGGCATAACTAAACTACTCACGTGAGGGGTGAGTCCTGTATCAGGTGGGCAGTAGCTGGAGCCAACTCCGATCCTTAATGCTGAGGGGATGGGAGTCAACTGTCCTCATTTATGTCCAGGCATCGCTTCACGCCTTATGTGTCGGATGTTCTACGTGGCACCCCATCTGGGGGATGAAGATCTGCGTGGGTGAGATCATGGCACCATTTCGAGAGATTGGTGTATTCAGAAGTTTGCGCCTGCTAGTGAATTTGATCAATCTCAATATTTACTCCCTCATTTGCAAGACAATCCGCGACTTTGTTGGCATCCCTTTTTGCGTGAGAGGGGATAATGATGATGTTGGGATAGAGGAGGAAGCCAAAGTCTTCCAAAAGTCCCAAAAGGTGTTAGTTGGACGAGATATCGGAAGGACGTTTGACATGGAGAATTTGTGTTATGAGTTGAATGATAATTTGAGAGTCCTCCTCTGCGATGATCCTCTGATACCGATTACCTATTTCTACCTTGAGGCCTTTAAGAAGACTTAGAAGTTTAGCTTCATTTTTTTATTTTCCCCTAGGAAGCCTTCTATCAGGTGAAGGATTTTACCATTTGAGTTTTTGAGAGCTGCCCCAAATCCTGCTGGTCTTGGGTTACCTTTTGAGGCACCATAGAAGTTAATCTTTATGAATCCCATTAGAGGTGGGGACTAGAGTCTTAGGATGCAAGGGCGTTGCCTGTTTGTATTCGGGATTGCCTAATTGTGAATGTCTAAGTTCCAATTTTGAAGGATGCATTCATCCTCTTTATTGCATATCAAGTCGCCTGGGGTCCATGAATTACTCTTGATTGTTTCATATATGTGCTTCACTACTTGCTCCCAAACCAATGCAGGAGGGGAGGCTTTTGAGTGGAAGATCCTTTTGCTTCTTTCCTTCAAGATTTTCCAGAGGGAGAAACCGAGGAGAAGTTGCCAAATTCACTCAAGGATTGGATTGTGGAAAGAGATTGAGTCCCAATGTTCTAAGGTATCCCGAATATTGTTCCTGTTATGGTTCAAGCGACGCATCATTTGGGATCCTTGGTCCCAAATCCTTTGGTTGTAAGGACAATTGTTGAGGAGGTGTTCCATTGTCTCCTCTTACTGTTGAGAGAGGGTGCATATTGAAGGGCCTATGAAGCCCCTTTTTTTTAGGTTGTCCCAGGTGAGGATGCGGTTTTGTATTATGAGCCAAAGAAAGAAAGAGACTTTGGGCGAGAGGATCGAGTTCCAAATTTTGCTCCATATATGCTCCGCAGCATGTTGTTGATTGTTATCCTGCAAGTGATAAGATTCTTTGACTCAGAAGTTGCCTGTTTTAGAGTATCCCTATTTAAGAATGTCCAGACCCTCCCAGGCATGTAGGTGCACCTCTTCAGAGAATTGAAGTTCCCAATGTTTTGTTCTCCATTGTCACCAAGTCATATCCTTGTCTGTTGTTTTCCAAATATCTTTGACCCATTAGAAGGCTTCTTGTTGAAGTGCTAACCTAAGGGGGATGAACTCTTCTAGATTCATTAGGGGTGTTTGTTGTTGCCAAGAGTCTTGCCAAAACAAGGCTCCTTCTCCATTTCTAATTTCCTAAAAGGCATGCTTTTTTATTAGAAGATGATTCTTTCAGACCGTGTTCCAGATGCTTGAGCCCTAGATCGGGTCATTGAGTTGGATTAGCTAATCATGTCGGGTGGTGAGGGCATACTTCTATTTCCATAGTTGCGCCCAAAGTTCTGTGGGATGCTGGAGCCATCACCACCACATTTTCGTTCCCATGACTTGATTTAGATTTCCAGGGTCCCAAAGGCCAAGGCTTCCTAGATGTTTAGGCTTGTAAATATTTTCCCATCTTACCAAGGCCCATTTTTTGTTGGGTTGGTGTCCATGGCATAAGAAGTTTCACTGGAGGCCCCTGATTGTTCTGATGACCGATTTAGGCGCTGCTAGGGAAATAAAGAGGTAGGTGGGTAGGGCTTGTAGGACAAACTTAAGAAGGACTAGGCGAGCCATATTGTTTAGCGGTCTGAAGGTCCAGTTGCTTAGCCCGTGAGAGATGGAAAGGAGCAAGCTATTCCAAGAAATAGAGTGTGTTGGCTCTCCCATAAGGGGTATGCCAAGGTAGTTGGATGGAAGGAAGATCTTGGGAATGCCAAGGAGTCGGGAGATGTGATTTTGGATAGCGATCAGAGTTTTGAATAAGTATAGCTTAGATTTATCCAAGTTGAGACCCATGCCTGAAGCTTCCTCAAAATCAGAGAGAATAGAGTGGAGCTTGTTGGCTTCTCTTGCCATAGGGGTGTTCATAAGCAGGGTGTAATCTACAAACTGGTTGTGCGATGGTGCAGGATGGAGATTGTGAAGGGGTAGGCCAAGAAGGGAGCCCTCCAAAATTGTTGCCTTGATATATCGACCTAGTCCTTCTTCCATGAGGAAAAATAGGAAGGGAGAGAGAGGGTCTCCCTGTCGAATACCTTTGGTGGGGGAGAAAGGCTGTGAAGGGACTCCATTGACCATAATAGAAAAGAAGGCTGAAGAGGTGAGCTTGAGGATCCAGATCACCCAAAATTTATCAAAACCAAAGGATTATAGTATGGAATGAAGGTACTGCTAACTCAGACTATAGAAAGCTTCTGAAAGGTCTAGCTTGATGAGCATACCTGGGATTTTCGTCGTCTTTAGTGAGTGGATCACCTCGTGAGCGACGATGACATTGTCCATGATTTGTTTCCCTTTCATGTAGCCAGTTTGTTATTTGGAGATGACAAAGGGGAGGATAGGCTTTAGGCGAGTGGCTATGACCTTGGTGATGATTTTGTAGATGACTTTACGAAGAGAAATTGCCCTGTACTGCTTCGAGTGAGTGAATCTTTCCTCTTTCAGGATGAGGGTGAGAAAGGTGGAATTTAGGGCTAAGAGTACCTTTCCTGAGGTTTGAGATTCCTCCACCACTTGCTAGACTTCATCCCTTATTAAGTCCTAGCAATGATGGAAAAAGTTTGTAGTGAAGCCATCGGGGCCTCGCGATTTTCCTGAGGGAATTTCCTTAACTTCATTGTCCACCTCTTCTTGGGTGATAGGCCTCATCAAGGCCTCATTCTGGTCATGCGTAACCGGCGTGGGTATGTGACTGGTTATTTTCTGTATGGCATCCTCCCTGTTCTCAATAGTTTCTATGAGAAGCTCCTTGTAGTAGGAGTTGAGTTCCTTGACAATCAAGTTGTGTTCTTGTATGGGATTTCCTTGAGCATCCTCTAGCTGGTTTATCCTGTTTATGTATCTGCGATGTACCATTGTGTGATGGAAGAACTTAGTGTTCCTCTGTCCCTCTTTGAGCCATTGAACTCTAGATTTATGGCACTACAAAATTTCTTCTTTCTTTTTCCATTCATCCAGTTCTGCTCGGATTTCCTCCTCTTCCTTCATGAGATCTCGCATCCTAAATCCTGAAACGAAAGTTTTTTGCAGGTCTTCCAGTCTATGTTCAATCTCCAGAATGAGTTGGAGTATGTTTCCAAAGGTATTTTTATTTCCAGAGCTTCAAATGTTGCTTCAATATTTTAAGGTGATGCTGGAATCTATACATGCAGGTCCCATGATCTATTGTTGCCTTGTCCCACCAGGACTTTCCGAGTCGAGTGAAGTCGGGATGGGAGAGCCAAAATTTCTCATAGAGAGGGTTTTGAGCTTGGGAGTATCCCCTATATCCATACAGAAAGAAATGGGCCAGTGATCTGATTCCGTTTTGGGTAGTATATTGTATTCCATAGCAGTATCCTCCTCTAGGAGGGCTTTCGATGTAAGGAAGTGATCTAGATGGCAAGCCACCTGGTGGTGGCCCGATCTATGATTTGACCAGGTAAACATGTCATTTTGAGTTTCAATATCTACTAGATTTAGCTGGTCAATGAGTAATTGGAACTTACCATTGTCTTTCTTGAGGCACTTGGTTCCTCTAGTTTTTTCTTCGAGCGTCAAGATCATATTGAAGTCTCCCCCCAGGACCCAATTGGGCGTATCCAAAACCGTTTTGATGTAGTCTATTCTCTTCAGGAATCTTTCTTTATCATTTGGGCTTTGCGATCCATAAACATTAGTGATGGATCCTTCCTTGCTTGACCTTGTGACCATGAAGTGCATCGTGAGAATGCCTAAGGTGGAGAAGGGTCAACTTAATCTCACATAATTAGGGTTTCATAGAATGGATAGTCCCCCTGAGGCACCCGCATAATCGAAGTAAATGAAGTCGCACCCACGCCAGCTCCGGTGAAAGACAGTTTCTGCTTCTGTTCCTACACATTCAGTTTCCTAAAGTAGGAGGATATCTAGGTTTTCTACCTTGATGCCGTCTCGGAGGACCCATTGTTTGGACCATTCCTTGAGTCCACTGATGTTCCAGGTGATTATCTTCATTATTAAGAGTGTAGAGGTGGGTGGAGGTATCCCTCTGAGAACCTTTGGATCTGTCCTGAATTGAGTAGTAGATTACCTCGTCCTTTGATTAGCTGTTGTGTTGATTTGCATCCTCTTCTTTTGTTTTCCCTTGGCGCATGCTTTGCATCTGTGCTTGGATCTGTGGCTATGCCCAGTCGGGATGTGGATCAGGCGGTGGAGTCAATGAATACTTTGTGGACTTTGCGTAGTTTTTCTATGGGAATGGTTTGCAGATCCTTACAATTGATAGCTTCTTCAAGATTTTCCAGATCTATGTCCTCTAGATCGTGATCATTGCACTACATCTGGGTGTCTCCATCGGTCCCAAGTGTTTCCGCCGGGGCGGTTTCTTGGTTCTGTTTAGGGGGAGGGTCGGCTTGGGTTTTTCCCTTCTCTTGATATTTTTTTTTCTGGGGCTCTTGGATCTCCTCGTCTTCCGGTAACTTGTTCAGGATTTCATAAGTGTTTTTTGTGGAGATATTAGGAGCTGTGCTAGTGGTTTGTTTCCTTGGAGGGTTCTTCTTTCTGTCTGTGACTCTGGTAAATCCGTCTTTTTTCTTGGCTTCCCCCGTGGTAGGACCTTGGGTATTCAGGGGGTAGTTTTTGAAGAGGTGACCATGCTCATGGCATTTTCTGCAGCGAAAGGGTATGTGTTCATAGTCTATCTTTTGTTTGCAATCCTCATCTTGATACTTCAGAGTGATAGATCTAGGTAGAGCTCTTTAGATGTCCATGTACACACATATTCGTGCATAGGAGGTGTATCTTCTCTTCTTTGTTGCTTCTGATGATTTGACATATCTCCCCACTGTATTTCCTATTCCCATGAGTATTTCTTCCAACCAGAGTTATTGGGGAAGAGATTATAGTCTGATCCACACTGGCGCCATTGTGAAGTCTTCCTTTTTTGAGATGAAGCGGTGTATCCATAACCTCAGGAAAATCCCTTCTGAGTTGTAGAAATATGGTCCATTGTCGAAGATTTTGTCCTTGTCCTCGAGGTTGTACAAAATGATCATGAAAAATCCTTTGGAGATGAGCTGAAACTCATAATCGCCTTTGGGGTTCCACCAATGCTTGATCCACCGAGTTAGGTCCCGCTCAGAGGGCCAGAGTCCAAGAAACTTACCGATTAGGGAATTGTTCTCGCATGAACTCAGTGTGTTCACCTACCTTGTTCGAGTTAATGAGATATCAAGGTGGTTTGTCTGATTGTGGTATGCATTTACCTGGTTCACATCCACGAGGTTCTTTTGGATGGCAAGAACTTGCTTCCACATCCATTTCCTTCCTGAGTCCCTATTCTTTGGATAGTATATGTTCTCGCAGTTGCGGCGGTGGCTCAAACGAAGTTCGTTTGGACCTCGTCCTAGCCCTATTATTGGCAGTAAAATTGCTTTATGAGTGGGGTTCCCCCCCCCCNGATTGTACCTGTGTGGTCCAGGTGGTGAGTCAGTGCATGGGATGAATTGCAGGAGAGGCATTGCAGAGCGTTGTCACGGAAACCTTATTACCATTTTTAATATCATTAAATATGTTTATTTAATTATGAACACTTAATTTATTACAAATATTTTTATTATAATTATTTAAAATATCATTATAAAGCAAAAAATAAAGTACACTAAAATTTTATTTCTGAAATGATTCAAGTTAAAAAAACTTAATAATAAGTATTTTAGAATTGTAGATATGAATAATTTTTAATGTAAGAATGTTTTTCTTCAAGCCTCTACAACATGGCAAGCATTTTCGCTAATGTGTTGTTGTTGTCAATCAACCATATTATTGATTTTTATTGTATACATATTACTAGATTAGGATTGTTTAGCTTTTTTCCAATAAAAAAAAGTAGTTTAAATTTAAAAAGTTTATAGATGTAAATTTTAATTTTACAAAGATATTAAAATTTTATATCCAAATTTTATTTCTCATTTTTAATTGAATTTTAATGGATATTTACTATTAAATATATTCATTTACAAATTAAATTAGTAACTTTGATATTATAGTTTTTCAAAAAATATAAAGTTTTGATATTGCAATTTTTAATACAATTCAAAATTGGTACCTATTATTAATACATAAACTAGAATTTAATACATTATTGTAGTAAAGTTTAATATGATATAGTATATAATATATAGCAATTTTAACATATATAGGTCTTCAATTTGATTGAAATAAAATTTAAAATGTAAATTTATAATTTAAAATATTTTCTATATATAAATATTACTCTGGATTTAATTTTTCTTTCCAACCTTCCAACATTAGAAAACTTA
>ML777598.1:775599-803195 GCA_009831015.1 Picea engelmannii | reverse complement strand
TATAATCTTCGAGGGAAGAAATCTGCTTAAGCAGATTTTATCTCAGCATGCTTTAATAACACGGGTATTTTACTTTATTAAACCTTATAAATTAATTTGTAGGCTCTATATTTGCAATAAGGCGAGATAACAGTATCCATTTTCTTCTTGTTAAATTAAGTGTGTTTCATACTCATGGCGAGGATAATTCTTTTAAAGCGTGAGCTTCTGCATTTTAAATTATTAGCCATACAAGGATCTACTTCATGAGTTGCATATCTCATCAAAAGTCAAACAACCCGTTTAACAAATTGTTTTGGGATTTTGTTGCTTATAATTTTCTGTATTAAAAAACAAACAACAAGTTTGGGATTTTGTGCTTAAAATTTTCTGTTACGGAAATTTTGTTGGGTATAGGAGGGGACCCCGAGGGCCCTATTCCCCTCATAATTTGATTTGGTTAAAAACCATAGTCTTATCATTGGATTCGGTAGGGGACATGCAGGGCCATTCCCACCATACCCATGTCGACCGACAGAAAAGGAGTGCAGCCTGGAATTATGATTTATCTCATTCAAAATCACAGAACCAAAAGAACGATAGCATTAAATTGGTAGGAAAGATGTCGCTGTGATATGAACTAGAATTGTTATAGATGAAAAAGTCAAGACAATAAACATTAAGCATTTTGTAATGAGCATTTCATTGGTTAATTGTCTTTTCCTCTTGTCTAATAGATAACAAATACAACATGGATCATATAATGAGTCAATAATTAATTCAGTCTTATTGTTAGTTAGATAACAAATACAAGATGCAACATCTAATGAACTAATAATTAAGCATTTGCTTGCTTAATGTTTAAGAAGAAAAATCCATTTACACTGGCTTGACACTGACTTCCACCATAGAAAGCAAGAACGTTAGGCTGTCTTATATGACTTTAAATATATTCACGAACATTGCTTCATCGGCGAAGGATAAACGCCAAAGGAATTGCACCTTTTCCGACTCCTGCATATTCTTGATACCGATGGTACATCCTTCGATCGGCAGCAACATTAATCTAGCGACTCGACTTATCTAGACGTCTTTACCGTGTGTCATATCGCTCGATTCTCAGTGGTCGGATTCCGCGGCCGTTCTATTTACAATAACGTTCTGCTGATGTAAACATCCGACCAACGGAGTTAATGCATGCCATAGTGAACCATCGATCTGTGACATGAGCCAATGGATTCCATTAATGCATACTATTTGAAATTTGAACTCCAAAAAGAGGAGGGCTTGAAATTTGAAGTTGGTAAGAAGCGGGATTTATTTGAAATTGAATTGAGCCATTGAGAGGTTATTTTAAAAGGGTTTTGTTGCACACATGCATGGTTGTAAGATTATAGGTTCGAGTTATTTTGATCAACAAAACCCTTTAAACATTGATTCTTTCAGTATCACTTGCATGCAAGTGAAGTCTCACCCGAGGCATTTATTGGAACTGTTTCTGCAGTAGTGAGGGAATGAGAGGTGATCATCCTAATGAGAAAATGGAAGGTGATCATCTTATTCATTCTTACTGTACAGGTTATTATGTATTTTCTCTCCTTAGGTTACTTAGTGAATTCAGCCACGTATTACCTTTATACTTCATATTGCAACATAAACCTAGTACAATGGCATCCATAACTATTAAACTATCATGTAATAAATAGTTCTAATCTAACATGCTTACAAAGAATATTCATGATCCATCACCTAAAAGACAAGTAAACATAATAGTTAATGTGGTTCACCCAACTTTGGGCTACATCCTCCACAACAGTTGGCTTCTTTATTACTCTTTCTGCAATTGTGTCACGCATGCGCACTGCATTTACAAAAGATACATCATTCTATTTTCTTCTTCATCTACCCTAGTTGCTCTGCAGTGCAAGCATCTCTCTCCCTTCAACATCTCCTTAATATTTAGACATAGACTCTTTCCTTCTCACCCTATTCTCTCACTCTCCTTACATACATAAACTATTTGACTGACTCGATAGTACCTCTAGTAAGAAAACAAAATCCAACAGACGAACAACAAAACAAGCAAACCCGTATATTCACAACCCATTACATATTTATATATGAGTACTAGAGCTTAAAACCCTACTTTTCTCACCCTAAAACCTTATTACAATTCATGACAACTCAGGTTGACTCGTTGATCGGGCTTGTTTTTTCCTTCTTTTCAAACCTGCATGTTGCTTTTGCACTGTGACTATTGTTCTTCATGCTTTTGCATGTATTTCACCTTTTGGTATGTCGGACTATTATCCTTCCTTTTCGTCCTCTTTCTTCTCTTTCTTTATTCCTCTACTTTATGCCTCTGCTTCGCACTCTAGAGCGTACCTTGTCTTCCTTGTTCTTCTTATGTTTCATGCATCTTCCATACTTGGGACTTTCATGAATATTATTTCCACACTGCCTCTCCAATATGCCCCCAATGTCACTGACTTGTGGTTCGTCCCTAGCAACTTAGGCATGTTACATGTTCCTCCTCATAAAAGGGCATTGACACATTCCAATTGCATAATATGTACACACTACAAATTCAAAATAATTCTTCAAGCTCATGCCATATACCATGATTTTTCTTTCCATTTCCAATACTAAGTTTTTGGCATTTACATGGCCAAACTTTGAATCCACAATCTCAACCTATTTTCTACATTACATAATGCAACCTCTAAATTGTTCCTATCTATAAATGGATTTTATTTCATGTTAAATAACATTGAGTCATTAGTGTCTATATATGTTGTCCCAAACAATTTATATATATGTTCAGTGGCCTTCTCTAATTACCAATTTTTAGTCCATCTTTGATAGCTTCACATTATAAATTTGTGTGCAAAATTTGTAGAGAGTGAATCGAGGTGCACATTAGAGCCAAGTTGAATGTGTCATGATTTTGGGTAACCCTAATATGCAAGATATTTAGATAATTTGAAATTCGTGGTTTGTTGATTCTTGATAAGTTTTGTTATTGCTAGTGAAAATGAGATTAGTACAAACAACTTCTCATTTTCTTTGTCCTTACTTTCCCTAGAGTCAATTATTTTGTGCCATTGTTCTTGTTTCATAGTGGTTTTCTTCCATTGAGTTTCCACTAATTCTTAATATTTTTCCTTGAATCAGTGATGGGCATCTCATGGTTTTGTTTCATAGCAGTATTTCTCCATTCATTACCCATGCTTCTTAATTTTGTCCTTTTGCAATTGATTGTCATCGTAGGCTTACATATTTGTTTCCTTTGCATCACTCTTTTGCATGTCTTTGATGAGATATAGTTTTCTTAATTGGCATTCACTATGGAACATAAAATATGATGATTTACCCCTAGAGAAACCATACTAAAATTGTTCCCCACAACTAGAAAATTACTAATTTGTCCCTACTACGACACTCTCTATAACCTATAAATGGGGTTTACAACAGACATGAAATGGCTCTTACATGACATTATTTCAAATAATATTCTCTCACGAGCACAAACAACCTACCTATGCATTGTAATTTGTAAATCCATGTGCCTTAATAAATAATATCAAAACATCCAGTCCAGATATTGATCTTGCAATTAAAATTTGATGGCTCAAGTAAAATTGATACCGGTTCATGAGACCCCTTTGAAGTTCTCAAATGCAAAAAACATCTGAATCCTTGACGAGGTTTCCCTTCAAAGGCAGACCATTGATTGCAAAGACAAATTACAAGAGATTAAATTATGTAGGGAGTATTTATATATCCAATACGGTAGAGCTGACTCAAACCTATTATATAGACTAAGCCATTGAAAAGAAAATAAGTTTTGTTGAGATATAAATAACTTATAAAACTATAAAAGATGAAAACACTAACTTAATTTGAGATAAAGAATAACTTTTTTTAATTATTAGAGACGAACCAAGTATATTCACTCAGAGATTACAAATAATTCTTTTAATAAAAGGTGCATTTTTAACAATATGTTAAAACTCATAGATTACTTTCATCAATAAAATAATAATTTTAAAAAATAGAGATTAACTCAAGCCAAAGCATTTCAATATATTGAAGTTAAGTTCATTTAAGTATTTTCTCAACAATAAGTTGTGTGGTAAATGTTTTCATTCTCCATTAGTGAACCAATCATACCATAAAATACATAACAACAATCATAACAACAAAAAATTCACACATTAGGGACTTATATTGATGTCCATGAAGGAATTTTGTTGGAGTTGATCTCAATACCAAGTCATTTCGACACCCTCACTTATACTGGACAATGCTTCAAATGCTAGATCACGGGATATCCTCTTAATATCTACATGGTAATTTATTATAAAAGAGTGGAATTCAACAACAATGATTCTTTCTTATCTATGCATAGGTTTTAGATTATATTTTCGAGCTTGATAAATTCATTTCATCTAGTTACATATCGGTTTTGAGTTGGTGAAGACCTTAATATCATTGGAACCATTTTTTTTTGGTTGTTTTCATCCCTTCAACACGGGCAATATAGTATGCTTCATTATTTGTATTCCTTCCATAAACTTCTTTGCGACTTTGCAGGACACGATTTAGTGCTTTGTTGTGAAGGACATATTTAATAACTGCTTGATCAGGGTTTGGATAACAAGACACTTCAATGGATAATGTCCACTTATTCACCATTCTTTATGCTTCGAAGAAGATTTAAAAAAAGAAAACAAAAAATTTTGATCAAAAACCTTGTCACATCAAATTTAGACAGAAACTCTTTCACATCAAAATTTCTCAAAGATATTTTGCATGTTGCATATTGTTGACCACAAACTCAAAAAATCTATGTACCCAACTAAAATATATAAAATTAATATATATATATGTGTGTGTGTGTGTGTGTGTGTCAATGTTTATTACATAGAAATAATATATTATTCTACCTACTTGAAGGGTTAGGAAGTTTAGGTCACTAGGAACTTTGTTGAGATACAACGAGGATCACAATCCTTTAAACTTCTTTCCCTATCCTTTGGCCATCATATCACATTTTATTCATGTGACTAGAAGTGATGCCTCTAGTGTGCTTTTAAAAGTCATTGAATGTCTCTTGAGGAAGGATCTGGAAAGGAGAGTTTACCATGCTTGACTCGATCATGGTGTGAGATTTCGTAGTGGGTATAGAATGGGTTTTCTTGGTCTCTTGGAGAACATATTCTAGCTACTTCAAGGCCTCTTCAGTTGTTGCAAACCCCAATATAGATGAGAATTCACTTCGGTGAACCTCTCCTCTTATTAATTATCTAGCTAAGTGAATTTCTCCTCTAATTGCAAGAGTTGTAATATGTTCTTGTCTAGTTCTTCCCTCATGGTATTGAAGGATTATCATTGTTTGTCCAATTTTGTTTTCCACTCATCCACTTTCCACCTCCAATACTAACTTTCCTCTTGGATCTTCTTGTTTCATTTTTTCAACTCTTCCAGCTTCTCCCTCTTCAAGACATTTCCCATGGAAATTTATTTAAGGTATCTAATGAACCTAATTTGATACCATATGATCAATAAATAGTAGGGCTATGGCCTATTTGTTTCGTCAACACAAATCTTCTACAAAAAAAAAAAAAAAAATTATTCTATATTTAAGATGAAAATATAAGTGAAAACCTTCTCATGTAATCATCATCAATAGACAAACAATATTGCATTCCCAAATTGAATCATTTCTTGGTTCATTTTCTATGGAAAACCAATACCAATCAATGGAAAAAAAACAACTATCTTTTCACAATTCCCACTCTGGTAATTACAACTGAGCAGTTAGTCAATTACAATAGCAGTTGACATAATACTTTTTCAAGAAAATAACAACTCTACAATAACATCAAAATATATACAAGTGATTTATCATTGGGTAGATATTTTAATGCATGTATTCACAATTCATACCCATTCACAATATTTATTCCACGACGATTAAATGCATGAATGTAAGTGTTATTGATCACCATGCATTGATTTAAAGAGGTGTGAATTGGTGATGGATATGTATTCAATTAGTAGAACATAACACTCAATCACAATAATTCATTAGTCACAAATATTTTAAATGCACCATAGACACACATATTTTACCCTAGAAATATAACTGGGAAGAAAACTAGGTTTTGATGGAATTTCATTAAGAGGAATTAATTAAAAAAAAAGGTGTGTTATGCATAGAAAATATTATGCATTGTGAATCACTAGAATTTTTTTTTTACACGTGGATTTAACTCAACAAAAATATTTTCTCATATGTGGCGAGGCACAATGTCTCCCTTGTACTACAATCTTTGAGTTGATTGCCTCTTAGTGCTCTCCCCTCTATAAATTCCCTTATTCATTTCCTCTTAGTCTCTACTCTCTTCTCTTTCATTCAATGCCATTCTTATCTACAACCTTCATTTTTAATGGGCTACCTTGGAAGGCCAACCATCACAATAGTTTGTTTCAACTTTCAAGTAAATTTTTGGACATTTCCTCAACATTGCAAAAAAACAAAAACAAAAAAAATTATTAGAAAGTTTATAAATATTTTTTGGAGAGGACCCAATTTGGATCATCTTGTGGTATCTATTTTTTGTTACTTTATCTTATGAGTTTGGCACTACTTAGTACTTTCACATGTAGGGATGTTCTTAATGAATATTTGGTTATCTCAAAACCTAGTTTTTCTTTCTTGATGTTCAATATAATTTGAGTATTTTCTTCATAAAATCCCCCCATTACATTAAGTTTGAGAAGAAATAAAATATACTATATAACAAAGAGAGGTACCACCTCTATAAAAATTAAGGAAGATGCTCCTAGAGTTCCGCAAGTACTCCCTTCAGCATTAACCTTTTCCTCAAAAAGGAAAAAGTGATCAACGTATCTATATGGAATGTTAATAGAGGGAAATACATGAAAACATGATAGACTTATTTTATGGTGTTCCCAAACTATCCAACATATTGACAATGAACCTCAACTGAGGATTTCCTTGTTTAGTGGAACATCAACATCGGTGCTAAACTACAATGAGCTTTGTGGGACACCCACATGGACCTTTATCTACCAACTAGAGGCAATAGTGTTAGGAATACCTCCCTACTTCCTTTTCGTAAAATGTTTCCCTATTAAGGGATTATCTCCCTTGGTATTTGGAGTTTGATTGTTCTTGCATGTGTGTTCATGTTGAAACACATTTTTCCTAGAATAAATGAAATGAGGTATATTGTGATGCTAATGTTATTTCACAAACTTTATTTTGGTATGATGATGCACCAACATGTGTTAGAATATTCACACATCTTAGAGTACAAGCTAAACAAAATATTCAAATGAAGATGTATCATTTATATTGGTGATAATTTATGACGGTTGGTCGAGTTTTCATGATACCCCTTATAATATGAGTAAGGAGTCACCTAGTCCATCTAGCCCAGTCATTACACTCTCATTAGGTAGCAACCAAGCTTGTCCACCAATAAGGTAAATTTTTTCTAACAGGTGGGAGCATGGATACAATTAGCCTCTTTCCTTAGGGATAAATGAAAAGGGGATTTTACAAATGTTGTTTGGAAGCATCATATTCATGAGGAACTTTCAATACTAGCCAAAGCTCTTTCCTCAATAACTATGATGATGAACTCCCACCAATTATTAGTTTAAATGTTTCATAACATCTACACTTATAATGTCTACTTATATGCTATACCTTGTAATTTCCGGAGTTTCCTCAAACTATAATATATATTATTTTCAAGTTATAATTTTTAATTTTATATCTTATTATGTATTGAAATGTTTTGACATAGTGTCAAAATTTAATTGTTTTAATAGATCTATGTTATAAAGTGTGTTTATATGAGTCAACCCACCTTTTTAATAAGAATGACCATTTGAATATACAATCCACTTACTTTATATTAAAGGTCCAAACATTTTTATTTTATTAATTTCCAAATAAATACATTTTTGATGTAAAATAAAATAATTATTTTTTTATCCTAAAGTGAGAGGCATACACATTGGTTGACAAAAACTACAATGTGATGATTGTAAGGTTCATATCTTTATGTGCAGTATAGAAATTTCTTATCATTATATATTATTAGTCCCTACCGTAGGAAAAGAGGGACTAGCGATCGATAAATAATTGACCTGGTATTAAATTGTGCATTGACCATAAATATTTGCATATTATCTATTGTTGGAACAAGGGAAGTGAAAACATCGATTTTTATATAATAGAAAGTACCATGTTTGTCAAGATCTGATTGGTCAACAGATTGGAGGTCTTATTGTTGGCTTCTCTATTCCCAATGTTATATTGGTTGGCATATCCAAAGTATTTGAATCTTATAAGGTATTTTCGAATCATATATTTTCTTATGCATTGGTGGAAGCTGGATTAATGCTAGCATTAGTTCAAATGTTTCCTTGAGCATTTCCTACTGGCTTGAACACATTGTCTACCATATTACTATGCTTTATTGTTACGTTCTTCGAGAGAGGAGGCTTGCCACGCTGCATTTTTTCTTAAATGTTTGAATAGGTCTAGGCCCTTAGACGGTCCTCGCAGTCTTAAGTGTTTACCTAACAAATCTTGCAGTCTTAAATGTTTATTGTACAAGTCCGTTGGAATATACTTTTGTTCCATTTTTTTTATGGTAGTCGGACATCTTCTGTCGATTTCTATATAATAAAAATTACCATCTTTGTAAAGATGTGATTGGACAATGGATTGGAGGTATTTTTCATGGATTTTCTATTCCCAATGTTATATATGTTGGCATATCCAAAGCATTTCATCGTATATGGTATTTTAGAATCATATATTTTTTTATGCAATGGTCGAAGGTGGATTAATGATTTCATTAGTTCGAATGTTTCCTTTAGCAATTCTTGCTAGCTAAAATACATTGTCTACCATATTAGTGTGTCTATTTTATGTTTTATTGTTGCAAGTTTTGAGAGAAGAGATCTACCATGCTGCATTTTTTCTTGAATGCTTCTACAGGGCTAGGCCCTTTGGTGGTCCTGGCAATCTTAAGTGTTTACCTGACAGTTTGAATGTTTATTGTGCAAATGCCTTGGGATACAGTTTTGTTCTATCTTTTTATGGCCGACATCGTTGCTCCAGTGATCGATGCTTCTTCGTTGCTTCGTTCCAAGATTGTTTTTCTTGTTTGATTCAACTTTGCAAATTTGAGGTCCTGCAGCTGCAGTTGGACATCTTCGTCATTGTTCACTGGTTTGTTGTTCTTCAACTTTCTAATCTGTTCGACCTGTTATTGCAGTTTCCAGTTTTTGGGGCTGGCTTCTTGTCATCTCTTGTTGACATGTAAGTTTCCTTGTTGTTGTTTTTTAATGGTGGGGGTCCTTGGCTCCAAATTATGTTGCAGATCATCTTTGTCTGTGCTCTTAATTTATGTTCTTGGAAACCATGTGTCTTCATATGCCAACAACGATGTTCACAGCTGTTTGGAAAATTACAATGCGAATGGGTTCTCAAAAAATAGTTGTAGATCTAGGGAATGCTTTTATTTTGTGGCTCAAAAAATTGTGCCCACCTGTTGTGTTTCTACCCAGTAAATTTATGGTGTTATTTATTTGCGTTCTTTCTTCTGTTTTTTGCCCAATTTTGGGCTTGTGGTTTTCCTATTTTTCTTTCCTTTTTTTGGGGGGTGTTATTTTGTTTTTTCACCCTTTTCTTTGTTTTCAGACAAACTGCAAGTATCTAACAAACACCTTCAAAATCATAGTTGAGGGGATGGAAGAAGTAATATAGCAATGGCCTCTTTAGATTCGATGCATTCTCGTATACTGCAGGGGATTTCCTTTTCAATACATTCCAGGTTCTGCTGCATTTTGGGTTTTTATCGACCGAGTTGCGCAATGGATTGATAGATTATTTATTGGCCTATTTAAAAAATGGCGACGTGGAAGCATTGAACTCCTATGAATACGAACTGGAATCTAATTTTCTTCGTCAGTTGCATGAAATACATCATGTCGCTACGTATTTTTCAAAGATGCGGTTGTCTGCATTTGCAGCTCTGCCTACACATGAAAGGGGACTTTGGGGAGACACATTTTGTATACGATGGTTGTCTAACTGGCTCAATATATTGGTTGGAATATGGTCATTGACAAGAAAGAGAAGATATCGACTATTCAACAAAGGTGCCTCTGGAAATCCATATTGCATCTTGTTCCATGACGCCAATGATCTCAGTGGTCATTATGAACCACTCCTGTACAAAAAAATGTACATGTGCAATGTTGAAGTAGCTCATATTTACTTGTCATTCTCTTTCAAAGACCTTGAATCGCAATGGGAACGGATTATGCATTGCATAGATAGCCATGGTTTATAGGTGGCAACAAATGTTGTGTCTAACTGTGGAGATAGTCTATTTAATCCAATTTATTTTTTGGTAGCAGTGGAGTTTGATGTGCAGTCGATGTGGATTTACACTGTGCAGTCATTTTGCAATGCAATTATAGGTGGTAGCCAATAGGCTTTTAGGTGCTTGCATAAGCACCTTTTGCCATATCTCCTAGAAAATATGGCAGCATTTGGAACTTAGCATGAATACCTTGTAAACATGGTTCTTCCATATGAAAAAGGGAATGTGGAGGGTTGTAGTTTTTGTTTTCAATGGTTGTCTATGATATTCAGAGTAAATTTCCAGGTTTGGTCGAGGTTGACAGATGGCACTGTCCATTCTTGGTTTACTGATTCAAATTGCGATCGAACATTTGACATCCTCTCATTGAAAACATATACAACACATATCCATTATGAACCTTTTCTTCGACATATCTATGGTTCAAGGTTGGATTTCCATGCCACCAAAACCGCATCAAATTTGCATATGCGCGGAATGATTTTTAGTGAGAATGAAAATCTTACCGGGTCCTATATGTCTATAGAGGGCTTGAACAAAAAATTGATGCGTGAAATTCATTATAGTTGTGATGAGCCCATACAGGGCTTAAACAAAAAACCTAGAGTAAGTTATTAGAACTTGAAAAAAACTATGCATCAAATTTGTCCCAGTTGTGATGAGGCCAGACTGGCCTTGAACAAAAAACATAGGCTACGTTATCAACACCTAGGTCAAAGTGAAATTCATTGCAATTCCCATCATCTCATTGTGCCCTTGGGCAAGAAACATAGACTAAGTTACCACAACTTGCAAAATGTCATGCACAAGAGAAAGAAATACATTGCCATGCTTCTTATTAAAGAAAAAGCCACATATGAGAATCTGAATAAACTTGTTCATGCAAAAAAGAACAGAAACATGTGCGCTCACATATCCTAGTATGGTCATACAACCATCAAATTTCATGCGCTAGTAGCAACACCATGGACTATTGGCAATGAAAACTAGGAAACAGTTTCCACCCATACTTCTCTGCAAAAGAAAAAAGAAACACAAACGTACATGAAATAAATTAAAGATACTCTTTCCATTGCATGTGCAATTTGTGAGCAACTGAATTTCTCAAAAACCAACAAGTCTTTCACGGCTGCTTTGCAAGCAAAATACTTCTAGTTGACATCGCACGATAAAACATTTTCTAGTGGCAAAATTTGTCTTCCATGCAAACGTTCACCTCAACATGGAAAACTTCCACAACTCCCAATGCCTGGCCAAATAAGATGTAATGCACCATTACCAAATGTAAGTGTGCTTACGAAACATGAGGAGAGAGTTGGATCTCTCTGAATTTCATTTACTGGAATCGGGCCTTGGGGCTATAAACAAATCGAGATGGGCTTAACATGATCAATTATTAATGTGCCTATTCAAGTAGATGTTGTACAAAGACTCTTGCCACAATTCATTAACAATACACTGACAATTTCCATGCCTCTGAAAATACGCTTGTGATAAAAAAATGCATATTAGATAGGCAAAGTGTCTGTTCATGCTGTTATGAAAGCATTAAAGGAATTATGTTAGAGGGCCCTGTACAAAGAATAGAACATTTGCATAATGACAAATGGAACAGTGTTCTTGCAGAAGAGAATAGTAACTCTGCAAACACTTTCAAAAATCCTATTGAATTTGATACAAGTGATGAATGAGAGAATGAAACGTGTGTTGAGCATGGAATTCAAGGACAAATTCGTTAAGGAAATGAGATTTCCAACACTCTTCTATGGAGATGCAGGTGCCACTGATATCACAAAACGATTCATTTATCATAAAATAGTCTGATGGGAGCTGCTACATTCAAGCCCCAATCCCAGTCTATATGAAAAATGCATTTAAATTTCTAGGAATATGTAACAAAGTCTTTTTTTTTCAATATTTTCGAAATAAAACTATTCTTTTGTCTTCTCATATATTTATGTGTTGCTACCATTTTCTCTTTAGCTATGCTGAATATGAAAACATTTTGTTTATTTTATTTCAATTATCTTCCTTTCTAATGCCACATGTCCTTTAGAATGTTTATGACAAAGGCCCTTACAATTCAAATAGTTCGAACTTCGGTGCTGAATTTGTATATCGCCAAACTTTGGGTGTTCTATGTAGGCCATGGAACAACAAAGGCCCATTTTTAAGTTTGCCAGCTCCAGAACCCACGATCCAACAACTAACAAACTATGGATTCAGGGCTCCGTCCATGCTCTATCAAATCTCATCCCCATAGTTTGTAAAAGTACATATTTCATATGTATAAAAGTAAATATCTTCTTTTTAAAATTACATCTTTTGTATGTATAATTTATGGTCTCCAGGGACCTTTAAATTTATAAATTTCAATTTCTTCTCTACAGGAACTCTTGTTTTAAGGAAAGCTAACTCGGAAATGATGGTTTTTTTTGTGTTTTTCTCCACTAAACTATGTAATAGGTGTCACTGCTATTTTTTTGTGTTTTTTTTGTCCGCGACCCTATGTAAAAAAAGTACGATAATGTTAAATTTTTTTGACATGAAGCTCTTAAAATTGAAATTGTGCCCTAGTCCGATTGTCAATTTGTATATTGTAGAACTATCTGTGCTTTTTTGTAGGACAAGGAACAACAAAAAGGCTCAATTTTAAGCCCCCCATCCCGAGAACCCACTATCCAAAAACTGGCAAATTATGCTATGACAGCTCCATCCATGCTCTTTAACATCTCATCCCCATACTGTATAAAAGTACATATTTCGTATGTATAAATATAAATATATACTTTGTAAAATTACATATTTTGTATGTATAAATTATGCATATTTTCCCTACGTGGTCATTTTCAAAATTACATATGTGGTAAATCACTCACTCAAATTTCACATATCATATTTCACACACACACACACACACACACACACATGTGTGTGTGTGTGTGTGGGTGTGTGTTTCTTTAAATTTACAGGAATATGTAAGACGTTTTATTATTTTTTCTACATAAATGTCATAAAATTGTGTTCACTATTTTATCTTTACGAGTTGTCCTAGTTACTGCTTTCCACAAAGGCCATTACAATTGAATTATTCTGAACTGCGCTTGTCAATTTGTATATTGCAGAGCTCTGGGTATTCTTTGTAGGCCATGGAACAATAGAGGCCCATTTTTCATCCTACCAGCCCGAGAACCCGCGATGCCAAAAAAACTGGCTAGCTATGAATTCAGGGCTCTGTACATGCTCTATAAAATGTCATCCCCATAGTCTATAAAAGTTCATATTTCGTAAGTATAAAAGTAAATATCTGCTATATAAAATTGCATCTTTGCTATGTATAGTTTATGCTCTCTAGGAACCTTTAATTTCATAAATTTCAATTTCTTGTGTCGATGAACCCTTGTTTTAATAAAAGCTATTTCGGGAATGCTAGTTTTCTTGTGCTCTTCTCCACGAACCTATGTGATAGACGTTACTACTATTTTTTTTGTGTTTTTTGTCCACAAGCATATGTAAAACATATGTAAAAAATACTATTTCGGGAATGTTACATATTTTTGGACATGATGCCCTTAAAATTATAGTAGTTTGCAAGTCTGATTGTCAGTTTGTATATCACAAAAACTATAGATGTTTTTTTTAGGACAGGGAAGAACAAAAGCCCAATTTTCAGCTCGACATCCTGAGAACCCATCATCCAAAAACTGGCTAAGTATGGAATGAGTGCTCCGCTTTGTAAAATTACATATTTCGTTTGTCAATTTGTATATCACGGAACTCTGGGTATTCTTTGTAGACCATGGAACAACACAGGCCCATTTTTCAGCCCGACAGCTCGAGAACCCATGATGCAAAAAACTGGCTTAGTATGAATCCAGGGGTCTGTGCATTCTCTATAAAATGTCATCCCCATACTCTATAAAAGTACATATTTCGTATCTATGAAAGTAAAAATCTTCTTTATAAAATTGCATCTTTCATATGTATAATTTATGTTGTGCAAGAACCTTTAATTTCATAAATTTCAATTTCTTCAGTCTAGGAACCCTTGTTTTAAGAAGCATCCACAAACTGGCTAAGTATGGAATGAGGGCTCTGCTTTGTAAAATTACATATTTTGTATCTATAAATTATGTTGTACAAGAACCTTTCATTTCATAAATTTCAATTTCTATTGTGTCGACGATCCCTTCTTTTAAAGAAAACTAAGTGAGGAATAGTAAAAAAAAAAAATTGTTTTTTCTCAACAAACCTATGTAGCAGACATTACCACTATTTTTTACAATTCAACTAGTCTGAACTCCTCTTATCAATTTGTATATCAAGGAACTATGGGTATTCTTTGTAAACCACGGAACAACACAGGTCGATTTTTCATCCCAACAGTCCGAGAACCCGCGATGCAAAAAACTGGCTAACTATGAATTCAGGGCTCTATGCATGTTCTATAAAATGTCATCCTCATACTCTATAAAGTACATATTTTGTATCTATGAAAGTAAATATCTTCTTTATAAAATTGCTTCTTTCGTATGTATAATTTATGGTTTCCATGAACCTTTGCTTTCATAAATTTCAATTTCTTGTGTCCAGGAACCCTTGTTTTAAGAAAAACTATTTCGACAATGCTAGTTCTTTTTATGCTCTTCTCCGCGAACCTATGTAACAGACGTTACTACTATTTTTGTATTTTTTGTCCATGACCATATGTAAAACATATGTAAAGAATACTATTTCAGCAATGGTTAACGTTTTGGACAAGTTGCCCTTAAAATTATAATACTCTGGAAGTCGGATTGTCAGTTTATATATCGCGGAACTATTGGTTCTTTTTGTAGGGCATGGAATAACAGAAGCCCAATCTCCAGCTCGACATCCTGAGAACCCGCCATCCAAAACTGAATAAGTATGGAATGATGGCTCTGCTTTGTAAAACTACATATTCTCTATGTATAAATTATTATGTCCAAGAACCTTTCATTTCATAAATTTCAATTTCTATTCTGTCCATGATCCCTTGTTTTAAAGAAAACTAAGTCAAGAACGCTAAATTTTGTTTGCGTTTCGTGTCAACAAACCTATGTAACAGACGTTGCCAATAATTTTTACAATTCAAATAGTTTGATCTCTGCTAGTCAATTTGTATATTGTGGAACTCTGGGTATTCTTTGTAGGCCACGGAACAACAGAGGCCCGGTGCTAAATTTGTTGGACACGATGCCCTTAAAATTCTAATAGTCCCGGAGTCCAATTTTCCGTTTTTATATCACGGAACTATCAATTCTTTTTGTAGGGTATGGAAGAACAGAAGCCCAATTTTCAGCGTGACATCCCAAGAACCCGCCATCCAAAAATTGGCTAAGTATGGAATGAGGGCTCCACTTTATAAAATAGCATTCTGTATGTATAAATTATGTTGTCCAGGAACCTTTCATTTCATAAATTTCAGTTTCTAGTGTCCACGATCCCTTCTTTTAAAGAAAACCAATTCAGGAATGTTAATTTTTGTTGTGTTTTTTGTCAACAAACCTATGTAATAGACATTACCAGTATGTTTACAATTCAAATATCCCCAACTCTGCTTGTCAATTTGTATATCGCAGAACTCTGTATGTATAAATTATTCTGTATAAAACTACACATTATATATGTATAAATTATTCTATCCAGGAACCTTTCATTTCATAAATTTCAATTTCTATTATGTCCATGATCCCTTGTTTTAAAGAAAACTAAGTCAGGAACGCTAAATTTTGTTTGTGTTTTCTGTCAACAAACCTATGTAACAAACATTGCCACTGAATTTTACAATTCAAATAGTTTGATCTCCTCTAGTCAATTTGTATATCGTGGAACTCTGGGTATTCTTTATAGGCCACAAAACAGGAGAGGCCCAATGCTAAATTTGTTGGACACGATGCCCTTAAAATTCTAATAGTTTGGGAGTCCAATTGTCAGTTTGTATATCCTGGAACTATTGGTTCTTTTTGTAGGGAATAGAAGAACAAAACCCAATTTCCATCCCGACATCCTGAGAACCCCCCATCCAAAACCAGCCATGTATGGAATGACGGCTCCGCTTTGTAAAACTACATATTCTCTATGTATAAATTATTCTGTCTAGGAACCTTTCATTTCATAAATTTCAGTTTCTATTCTGTCCACCATCCCTTGTTTTAAAGAAAACTAAGTCAGGAATGCTAAATTTTCTGTGTGTTTTCTGTCAACAAACCTATGTAACAGACATTTCCACTAATTTATACAATTCGAATAGTCCGATCTCTGCTAGTTAATTTGTATATCGCAGAACTCTGGGTATTCTTTGTAGGCCACGTAACAGCAGAGGCCCAATGCTAAATTTGTTGGACACGATGCCCTTAAAATTATAATAGTTGGGGTGTCTAATTGTCAGTTTGTATATCGTGGAACTATCAGTGCTTTTTGTAGGGCATAGAAGAACAGAGGCCCAATTTTCAGCCCGACATCCCGAGAATCCGCCATCCAAAAACTGGCTAAGTATGAAATGAGGGCCCTTCTTTGTAAAATTACATTCTGTATGTATAAATTATGCTGTCCAGGAACCTTTCATTTCATAAATTTCAGTTTCTAGTGTCCATGATCCCTTCTTTTAAAGAAAACCAAGTGAGGAATGCTAATTTTTTGTGTGTTTTTTGTCAACAAACCTATGTAACAGACATTACCAATATGTTTTACAATTGAAATAGCCCCAACTCCGTTTGTCAATTTGTATATTGTGAAACTCTGTATGTATAAATTATTCTATATAAAACTACATATTATCTATGCATAAATTATTCTGTCTAGGAACCTTTCATTTCATAAATTTCAATTTCTATTATGTCCACGATTCCTTGGTTTAAAGAAAACTTAGTCAGGAATCCTATATTTTGTTTGTGTTTTTTGTCAACAAACCTATGTAATAGACATTTCCACTGATTTTTACAATTCAAATAGTCCAATCTCCGCTAGTCAATTTGTATATCGCGGAACTCTGGGTATTCTTCGTAGGCCACGGAATAGGAGAGGCCCTATGCTAAATTTGTTGCACACAATTCCCTTAAAATTCTAATAGTCTGGGAGTCCAATTATCAGTTTGTATATCGTGGAACTATCAATGATTTTTGTATCGTACGGAAGAATAGAAGCCCAATTTTCAGCCCGACATCCCGAGAACCGGCCATCCAAAAACTAACTAAGTATGGAATGAGGGCTCTGCTTTGTAAAATTACATTATGTATGTATAAATTATGCTATCCAGACACCTTTCATTTCATAAATTTCAGTTCCTAGTGTCCACAATCCCTTTTTTTAAAGAAAACCAAGTGAGGAATGCTATTTTTTTTTATGTTTTTTGTCAACAAACCTATGTAACAGAGATTACCAGTATGTTTTACAATTCAAATAGCCCCAACTCCGCTTTTCAATTTGTATATCGCGAAACTCTGGGTATTCTTTGTAGGCCATGGAACAACAGAGGCCCAGTTTCCATCCTGCCAGCCTGAGAGCTGGAAATGCAAAAAATTGGCTAAGTATTAATTGAGGGCTTCGTGCATGCTCCATAGAATGTCATCCCCATACTCTATAAAAGTACATATTTTGTATGTATAAAAGTAAATAACTACTTTCTAAAATTGCATCTTTGGTATGTATAATTTATGTTGTCCAATAACCTTTAATTTCATAAATTTCAAGTTCTTGTGTCCAGGAACCCTTGTTTTAAGAAAACCTATTTCGGGAATGCTAGTTTTTTTTGTGCTCCTCTCCACGAACCTATGTAACAGACGTCACTACTATTTTTTTTTTATTTTTTTTCCACGAGCATATGTAAAACATATGTAATTTCAATTTCTATTGTGTCCATGATCTTCTTTTAATGAAAACTAAGTCGATAATGCCACTTTTTTTCCTATTTTTTGTGAACAAACCTATGTAACAGATATTACCACTACGTTTTTCATGGTTTTGTCCACGTACTCATGTACTACAACTTCATGCCCATGTTTCTGTACTCCGTCACATTTATTCCCTTTCCTATGGATGGGGTCATAGTTGACCACACTCGTTAAGTGGAGCAACCAAGAGCGATCCTCCATGGCACCGACCACATGACGACTGTATGCCACTCCCTCCCAACTGCCTCATGACTTTAAATTCATCTTGCTCGAGGCATGCCACCATTACTCTCAGTGCACTCTTCTCTACCTTCGCATCAATTCAACGGACCAACACCCTCACTGGGCCTTTACTCTGTGTGTGCAGCCATTTATGGAACCTCACCATCTCCCCGACCTATCTCAATTGCTCCAACGACTCTAGATGGCTCATTCTTTCTTGGTTTTTCTTCTCAGACCTCAACCTCCTGCCCACCCTTTCCCTTCTCTTCTTTTGTCCTCTCCTATTGTGTTCTTGGTGCATTTTCTCTCTCTCACTGTCCCAGAGATGCCCCGACTACAAGGGAACTCGAAAAGCGAGCCACCTTGTCATCCAAACCGACCCCACGTAGTCCTCCATCCCCTGCTTGATCCTTCCCTATTATCCTCCTCCCTGGAGCAGTCGACTCAAATTCCGGCTTCTCTCTCATCGCTTCCTGCATCTCTTTCCAATAGAATGGAGGGGATCGACTGGTCAGGGGCGTCATTTGACTACAACCCAAAACCTTTAGGCAATTTGAAATATGTTTCACATCCAGGCCCTTTGGTTCCTCCCAACTCTCTGGCCACCCAGTTGCTTGAGGACCAGGCTCGCCACGCCCAATTTCAGATCGATGGTCCAAAAGCCAGTCAAAATTCCCGACAAAAACCCCAATCTCGAGGTGGTTCCAATGTTGACACATAATGTGAGTGACAAAAAACCCTTGCACTCGTGAAGAGTGTAATGATCCGAAGCCATTATGCAAGGATCATCACTATTTTGGTGTCTTTTTAAAACTTTTTCTGAGTGATGTATTTCATCAAACACTTTGTTGATCTACCTTTTAGATGTGTTTATATGTGTGTATGAAGCAAATAACAGAAAGATATAACCATGGAGCATACGTCAACCATATGCAATAAGATAGACAAGCCAAAACATCTCAATCCTTCTTTATTCATAAAATAGAGAAACCTGCTACGATGAAGATGTCGATCTGGAATGCTCAACAGATGGCCAAGAAGATAGACAATAGATAAGAGCTGCTACAAAATGATCCTGCTAATACAAAATATGCCTCCAAAGGTTCAATGAGAAATGAAGATCAATACAAGCAGATCGGAATGCCAAACTCTCCAGCTGAAGAATGCCATGCTCCAGTAGAAGGCTGCAACCCTCAATAACTCGGCCCTCCTCCCAAAAGTGTCCAATCACCCTAATAAATATGCCAACTGATAGATAGGGTGATGGTAAGAACAACCCAGGTGACCGAATCTCCAAGATCCCTCTCAATATTTGTAGATCTGAAATCCCCCACTGAATGGTGCGCCCCACTGGATGACTAAAACACTAGATAATTTGGCCCTGCTGAAGGAGGCCTCCAACTGCTCTGAAACTATCCAGAAATATAGATCAGGACACTGCAAGTCACTAGGTAAAGTCTCAGGGTCAGATATGAAGTGTAACCCCTCCAAACGGACTAGATCTGGATCTCAAAAACGCCCTCCTTCTCCTCAATTCGCCGCACTTCTCAAGAGATAATTTGAGCCATAAAACTGTCTCAGAAAGCACTAGATCTAATGTCCAAGGCCCTGCAATGAAAACCCAAGTGATAGAATCCTCAATGGCCCTGCCAATCTCCTACAATGAATCTCTCTCCAAAGATGGTGTGCCCCTCTTGCTGGAATCCCTCAACTGGTTTTCCCTCTCTCTATCTCCACATGAAACTGATGTAGAATCCTCCTGCAACTGAGTATATATAGAACTAGACTGGTGTGCGAGAATATTTCATCTCCGATACCAAGCTTCGGACAAGATACATGGGATCTTTCACCGCCGAATCATCCTCTAGGGTTTGTTATGTCAAAACCCTCAAAACCCCCAATATTGGGCTCACTAGCTAGAAGACAGAAAACAAAATAGGATCATACATGAATGAATGAGAAGAGGCCATTGTCTTTCCTTTATACTTTTGGCTCACCTTGTCCCTCCAAAGTGACTTTCATTTTATTAATATTTAATTAATTAATTAAATCACTTTAATTAATTAATTAACCTTTTGACCTTTGAGAAGCTCCTTATCTCTCCTTGTGGCTTCCCTGGCCATTGAAATTCACTTCTAGCCATCCCATCCTGTAGTGTTGCTCCTCCTGATTCCAATGAGCTCTTACACTGAGAGGTTACTCCAAGTAATGTGCCCAAAATGGCCTCTTCAGTGAATACCATTGACTTATGGCTCAAAATAGTCAAAATCATGGAAATCGTCTGAATGCAACGAAACCAAAGCCAACCTGTGAGGAATGGCTCATAATGATGGAATATGATCATGAATGTAATATGGACCCCACAATGCCTCTCAAATACCCCTGTACTAGCTATAACCTCCATTTGGCTACTCTGGTCATCATAACCCTCTGCGCTGTGATGATGTCCCAAAGAGGGGACATCACAGTCCTCCCTGCTAGAAAATTGCTTGTCCTCAAGCAATAACCAAATTATATAAAATAAAATACCAGGATCCCATGTCCATCTATGGGATACATAGTAGAGCCCCTCCAAAGATGAACAATAGTACACTCCACCCCCTGGATCCCATATCAGGAAGTCAACTGCAATACTCTGAGAAGCATAGTCCTGAAAGATATCAAACTTGTGAACCTCCTGCACATGACACATGGCCTCATCTCGGAATGAGTCCATCCTCCAAATATCTAACAAGATCCACATGGCCTCCATCAACTTCTCATGATGATGCCATCATGAGGTGCTGCCATACCTCCATGAGACTCCCTCACGCTCTGTGCTCCCCTCAACACTGAAGCTAAATGGAAAGTTAGAATAACTTTCCCCTGAAAAGGTCCACTCACCCCTGTTAGTCAGTGAAATTCTCAACCCTGCAATCCCTGGGTCCCATGCTAACCTCTATCGAAGGTCACCATGGTGACACTGCACTACTCTGACCATGACTGTCTACCCCCTGCATACATCCTGAATCCTCCTCTCCTGGATCCTCAAGCTGAAACACCTGTGACCACCGGACCTATTGTCTAGAAAGTGTACCTATAAGGGCATCTATGTAGAAGAAGTACCTATCCAAACATCTCCATGCCCTATCATGATGATCATGCGAAAGGAAGGCTCTCGCCCCATAGGACAAGTACCTGTAGACCCACTCCAAACCAAACCAAGGTGGAGTCTGTGGCTCTCTAGTGCAACCTAGGTCAACATGAGCATCGTTCTAACAGAATGGACTCCTGGGTCCCATGGAAATCTTGGAAGTTTATCACTTCCAATCTCCTCTAACTGCTCATGTGTGAAGCTAATCACTGTCAGAAGCCCTCTGTGCTCATATGTCATCACCTGGTCTTTGATGCTCACCATCATGCACCAAGTCTCAACTGTCTGTCTAACACAGTCCACCTATGACCTGTTGTATGCCGTAAAAGTACTCCTATCATGAAGTCTCGGCCTACTCACTCTCCATGCCCTCAGCCACGGCCTATCCCTCCTCATGCTATTGTCTATGATAAAAGTGTCAGGACGGGCTAATAGAAACATTTGCAGCTGACTGTAGGGATAAAAGGCGTCACATGCTTTGGTCAATCCCAAGGATTCGACCAGAAGCTCTTCCATCGGTATGCATGATAACTGCTCACCTGTAGTCATCACTAAACCCCAATCATCAGGTACAATCAGAATCAACTCCTCCAACTGTTGGTAAACCACTCACCATCTCCCCTCACCCACGCAACTACTAAAATAGTGAAGGTGAGGTCTCAAAATCATATGCTGCTACAAAGGAGTGGTACCTGCATGCTCCCCTAAGTGTGTCTCCTTCCTGCCAGACAGTACACTCCTCTGAATCCCACCATACATCTCAACATGTCTTTGTGAGCTATCCCTCATCACTGTATGCTCCAGCATACTCCTGTCATCTCCTGCAAACTCATGCTGCATCATAGATCCTGGGCGTACGGATGGATCAATCTCTATATGGAGATCAACCACTCCCAAGACACAAATGGAAGTGTCCCCCATCAAATGGTGCTCCTCTGCTAGATCATCAACATCCTTTGTCAACGTGACTGACTGATACATCTGAGTGTCCACCAAGACAGATGAAGTGGATCTCTGATGGATCTCCTCAGGAGACTCATATATCCTCGACTCTGATTCTTGAAGGGTGGTCTGTGTGCCTCTCAAGAGTCCCTGAGTTCTCTCCAACTCCTAAATAAGTTGGTCCATCTCAAACTCCTGCTCCCTTAGAGCCTCATGATACATCTCACCAACCCTCAGTAGATAATCCCTGTCTGTCAACAACTGCTAGTAGTCAGTTCTACTAGTGCCAACTCTAGAATCCCCAAAAACACCCTCTGCATAAGATGACGTGTTGAACTATCCACTATCTACTGTGATGTTGGGTACTCCTGTATACCACTGAATCTCATCACTAGATGCCATCTCCCCCTCACTCACACTATATCCTGTATGAGCAGTTATATCCTCCTGTGCAGTCAACCTGCTACTATCTGCTATGCCTGGATCCCATAGAGATGTATCCAGACACATGCTATGGTCATCCTGACTGCTAAAAAGTGTGTCCTCATCAATGCAGACCGATCCTAGAAGTAAGTGCTCCATCAACCTGTCATCCTCTGGAATCTGCTCAACCAATGGAGTCTCCAACATATGTGACTCCATCTCCTCTGGCTGACCTGTATGTGTGAGGTCAACTACCAGTACGTCCTATGCCTCCTCCTGGATCTGTGGGTCTACCTGTCCATGGTGTGCATCCCTCACACTAGGCTTATCCATCATACCTGACGTGCCACTGATCTCCTCATGTGACATGGTTATCATGGATGTCTGAACATGTGACAGATGTGTCACGGCTCCCATAGGAAGCTCATCATCTCTAGGTGCTAACACGTGTGACTCCTCACTAGTGTCACTACTCTGTTGAGGCGTAAGGTCATCAATGGTATGCGACATGTCTGCTAAGACACTGGTGCTATCGTCCTATCCATCCTGCTGCCTATCCACTACACAAGAGTCATCATCACTATCCTTTGAGGTAGAGTCAATATCACTAGTTTTCGTGCAAGAGTCATTGTCATCATCCGATTGTTCGGAATCAACCTCTATCACTCCATCCTCACACATCTCATCATCACTGTCATAGTGAGTCTCAACATTGTGCCCCTGGTCCTTACCCTTGCACCTATGATCTAGTTCCCATGACCCCTTGCAATTGTAGCAAGGTTGTGTGGGTGTGGGGTTTCTCTGTGCTTCCTTCCATCTATCTGTCATAGCTCTGTTTTCCTCTGCCATGTCGACCCAATGTGTAACCTCATCTTTGCTCCAGCTAGGATTTTTATAGGATACAAAATGATGGAATGTCACTAGATCTTTGAGAATCTCATTGAGGGTTTGATATTCCTTATCACACTCAACAATCTCTCTAGTAAATTCAAAAATATCCATAGATTTTTTTTCCTCTGCTATGTTGACACAATATGTAATCTCCTCTTTGCTCCACCTAGGATTTTTTATAGATAAAAACTGTTGGAATGTCAATTGAGCCCTAGTTTCCTCCCCCAGGGCATAATATTCCCCTTTACAGATCATACTCTCTCTGGCAAGGTAAAACAAATCCATCTCCTTCCAACTATCCATAAAGACCCCTCAGGTTTGTAGGATTTAAGCTCTGATACCATTGTAATGATCCCACACCATTATGCAAGGATCATCACTGTTTTGGTGTCTTTTAAAAAAAAAATATGAGTGAGGTATTTCGTCAAACACTTTGCTGATCTACCTTTTAGATGTGTTTATATGTGTGTATGCAGAAAATAACAGAAAGAGATAACCATGTAACATACCTCAACCATATGCAATAAGATAGACAAGCCAAAACATCTCAATCCTTCTTTATTCATAAAATAGAGAAACCTGCTAGAATGAAGATGTCGATCTAGAATGCTCAACAGATGGCCAAGAAGATATAAAATAGATAAGAGCTACTACAAAATTCTCCTGCTAATACAAAAGATGCCTCCAAAGGCTGAATGAGAAATGAAGATCAATACAAGCAGATATGAATGCCAAACTCTCCAGCTGAAGAATGTCACGCTCCAGTAGAAGGCTGAAACCCTCAATAACTTGGCCCTGCTGCCAAAAGTGTCCAATAACCCTAATAAATATGCCAACTGATAGATAGGGCGATGGTAAGAACAACCCAGGTGACCGAATCTCCAAGATCCCTCTCAAGCTCTATAGATCTGAAATCCCCCACTGAATGGTGCGTCCCACTCGATGAATGAAACACTAGATAATTTGGCCCTGCTGAAGGAGGCTTCCAAGTGCTCTGAAACTCTCTAGAAATATAGATCTGGACACTGCAAGTCACTAGGTAATGTCTCAGGGTCAGATCTGAAGTGTAACCCCTCCAAACGGACTAGATCTGGATCTCAAAAATGCCCTCCTTCTCTTCAATTCGCTGCACTGCTCAAGAGATAATTTAAGCCATAAAACTATCTCAGAAAGCACTAGATCTGATTTCCAAGGCCCTGTAATGAAAACCCAAGTGATAGAATCCTCAACGGCCCTGCCAATCTCCTACAACGAATCTCTCTCCAAAGATGGTGCGCCCCTCTTGCTGGAATCCCTCAACTGGTGCACCCTCTCTCTATCTGCACATGAAACTGATGTAGAATCCTCCTGCAACTGAGTAGATCTGGAACTAGAATGGTGTGGGAGAATATTGCATCTCCGAGACCAATCTTGGGACAATATAGGTGGAATCTTTCATCACCGAATCGTCCTCTAGGGTTTGTTATGTCAAAACCCTCAAAACCCCTAATATTGGGCTCACTAGCTAGAAGCCAGAAATCAAAATAAGATAATACATGAATGAATGAGAAGAGGCCTTTGCCTTTCCTTTATACTTTTGGCTCACCTTGTCCCTCCAAAGTGACTTTCATTTTATTAATATTTAATTAATTAATTAAATCACTTTAATTAATTAATTAACCTTTTGACCTTTGAGAAGCTCCTTATCTCTCCTTGTGGCTTCCCTAGCCACTGAAAGTCACTTCTAGCCATCCCATCCTGTAGTGTTGCTTCTCCCGATTCCAATGAGCTATTACACTGAGATTTTCCTCCAAGTAATATGCCCAAAATGACCTCTTCAGTGAATACCATTGACTTATGGCTCAAAATAGTCAAAATCATGGAAATCTTTCGAATGCAACGAAACCAAAGCCAACCTATGCGGAATGGCTCATAATGATGGAATATGATCATCAATGTAAGATGGACCCCACAATGCCTCTCAAATACCCATGTACTCGCTATAACCTCCATCTGGCTACTCTGGTCATCATAACCCTCTATGCTGTGATGATGTCCCAAAGTGGGAACATCACACAGAGCCTGGTATTCAACCTCCATCGGGAAATGGACGACTTCCGGTTCCGCCTCAAGACCCTGGATGACAAAGCCTCTCAACTCCTACAGTTTATTTTCACGTTACAGGGTGGTCATTACCCCCCAGTAGAGGCAATCCAAGCAGCAACAGCCCAAGCATCATCTACCTTGGCACCACTGTTAGCACTGGAATATTTGGTCCACGCATAGGCAGACCCCGATTAGTAGAGACGTCCATCACGCCCGGAGGAGGTCTAGAAGGAAGAGTATGTGCCATCACAGATGGAGGATGCCATGCAACTGGAAAAGACACCATTTGAGGAGGAGCCGCCTCCTCCTTGGGACACGACATTCGTCGCCTTCTGCATGCCCGCGTCACCGCACTACAGCCCCTACTGGTGATCTGTCTATTGTTTTTGTCTATTGTTTTGTCCTATGCATGGATACGTTTCATGCATTTGTCCATGGTTATTATAGTTATGCTCTCTACACTTTTGATAGTTGTAATGGGCACCCTTATGGGCCAGACTTTTGAACTATTTTTGTGTCACTAACAGTCTAGTCTTAAGTTATGAAGTGCTTCGACTAGCTGAGCTAGTTTCCCCTCGCGGAAGCTCACTGTTTACAACTTGAAACAATGGAAATTCTCTGTAGTCCTTCATTTTCACAGACTTTTATACAATCTTATTTATAAACAAAAAAATATTGAATAAAATTTACATAATTGTTTATACTATTCATTAAGTAAAACATGTTATAGCATTATATAAACTACTATAAATATCCATACAATGTTATAATATTCTATAAATTGCTCAGTCTCATGTATATGACAGAATTGTTCGGTGCAAAATGTATATGCCGAAAGTCTTCGGTCCAAAATGTATCTCACATAACACGCTAGACATGACAAGTGTGAACCCGTGACTCTGCCAACCCGCAACTCCATAATTGTTCCCTGCAAAATGTATCAAGTTTTATAGCATTATACAAATTACTATAAATATTGCTACAATGTTATAGCTTTCTATAAATTATTGTCTCATGTATATGACGGAATTCTTAGCTGCAAAATGTATCTAGCCATAAAAAATGAGAAATGTGAACCCGCGAGTCTGGCGACCCGCCACTCTGTAATTGTTGGGTTACATTGGTTGTGTATTAAATATTTCATATACTATCAAACTAAGATCCCATGAACCTTCCTTCATGTACCACACATTAATAATTTTTGATAAATTCCAAATCAAACTAATTCAGGAATACTAAATTCTGCATGAATACCACATGCACTACAACTTGCAACCCACTCATTTACTCCCCACCCACTCATTTACTCCCCTTCCATCCTGGGACTATGCTACCATGTAACACTTGTTTTTAACGATATCATGTGTTTTGTGTTTTGATGACTCAATAGGGAAAACAAGAAAGTCCATTTTTTATTAATTATCTTTTCAGCAAATTTAAAAGATAAATATTGTTAAAGTGGATCCTTAAAATTTATAAGGAAAAAAATCCATAACATTACACCTTCCCAAACATATTTTAAAAGGAGGAAATGGGAGGTGGCATGAAGACTGTGCCACCTTCCCT
>ML777598.1:751527-768541 GCA_009831015.1 Picea engelmannii | reverse complement strand
GCTGTGTACCAGGATCCACAACGATCCATTGTTCTTTGTCTACAAGAAGGTCCTCCATATTGAGCTTCCATAGCTCAAAGTTTTTACCATTGAACTTCTCTATCTCGATTCTAGATGAGCTTGCCATTCCTCTTACTTTACTCAAATCTCCACTACAAAAGCTCCCACTGAACCCAGGTTTATCACAGACCCAAGATAAACTTGATCTATCAAGACCGAGCCAAACCCTCAGCAACAAAGGCGTCCCTCTAAAGCCAAAAACGTGCTCTGATACCACATGTAAGTTTTAAACCTGTGAAGTAAAGCAATGCATATAGATTCTTAAGCAATACAGAAATTAATCAATGGCTCATACATAGAGTACACAGAGATTTTTACCGTAAACCCTCCACCGGGAAAACCTTTCTTATTTTCATTATATCGAGTTTCACTATTCACCATACAATATATACAATGTTTTTAGGTATTCCGTAGATACCAAAACCCTAATCCCTTAATCTGGGATTAATTTACAAATCAGCTAAAAATAGCAAAATCCGCTAAAAATATCAAAATCGGCTAAAAATAGCAAAATCTAGGTGAAGGGATCGTCAGACACAGTTGTTGTATCTGATGCACCCACACACACACACATGCAAAGAATATAACACACACCCAACACCTTTCACATAGCCAGTTTGTTCTTTGGAGATGACAAGGGGGAGGATAGGCTCTAGGCAAGTGGCTATGACCTTGGTGATGATTTTGTAGATGACGTTACAAAGGGAAATTGGCCTGTACTTCTTCGAGTGAGTGACACTTTCCTCTTTCAGGATGAGGGTGAGAAAGGTGGAATTTAGGGATAAGAGTACCTATCCTAAGGTTCAAGATTCCTCCACCACCTGCCATACTTCTTCCCTTATTAAGTCTTAGCAATGATGGAAAAAGTTTGTAGTGAAGCCATCGGGGCCTAGCGATTTTCCTGAGGGAATTTCCTTAACTGCATTGTCCACCTCTTCTTGGGTGATAGGCCTCACCAGGGCCTCATTCTGGTCATGCATAACCAACATGGGTATCTGACTGGTTATTTTTTGTATGGCATCCTCCCTGTTCTTAATAGTTTCCATGAGAAGCTCCTTATAGTAGGAGTTGAGTTCCTTGACATTCAAGTTGTGTTCTCATATGGGATTTCCTTGAGCGTCCTCTAGTTGGGTTATCCTATTGATGTATCTGCGATGTATCACTACACGATGGAAGAACTTAGTGTTCCTCTCTCCCTCTTTGAGCCATTGAACTCTAGATTTATGGTGCTACAAAATTTCTTCTTTCTTTTTTCGGTCATCTAGTTCTTCTCAGATTTCCTCCTCTTTCTTCATGAGATCTGGGGTCCTAAATCCTGAAATGAAAGTTTGTTGTAGGTCTTCCATTCTGTGTTCAATCTCCTAAATGCGTTGGAGTATGTTTCCAAAGGTATTTTTTGTTCCAAACCTTGAGATGTTGCTTCAAGATTTTAAGGCGACGGTGGAATCTATACATGCAGGTCCCATGGTCTATTGCTACCTCATCCCACTAGGACTTTGCGAGATGAGGGAAGTTGGGATGGGAGAGCCAAAATTTCTCAAAAGGGAAAGGGTTTGAGCTTGGGAGTATCCCCTGTATCCATACATAAAGAAATGTGCCAGTGATCTGATTCTGTTTTGGGTAGCATATTGTCTTCCATAGTAGTATCCTCCTCTAGGAGGGATTCTTATGTAAGGAAGCGATCTATATGGAAAGCCACCTATTGGTGGCCCTATCTATGATTGGACCGGGTAAACATGTCATTTCAAGTTTCAATATCTACTAGATTTAGCTGGTCAATGAGTAATTGAAACTTACCACTGTCTTTCACCAGGCACTTGGTTCCTCTAGTTTTTTCTTCTAGCGTCAGGATCATATTGAAGTCTCCCCCCAGTACCCAATTGGGCGTATCCATAAGCGTTTTGATGTAGTCTATTCTCTTTAGGAATCTTTCTTTATCATTTGGGAATTGCGGTCCATAAACATTAGTGATGGATCCTTCCTTGCTTGACCCTGTGGCCACAAAGTGCGTTGTGAGAATGCCTAAGGTGGAGAAGGGTCGGCTTAATCTAACATAATTAGGGTTCCATAGAATGGCTAGTCCCCCTGAGGCACCTGCATAATCGGAGTAAATGAAGTCGCACTCACACCATCTCTGGTGAAAGACAGTTTCTGCTTCTGTTCCACCACATTTAGTTTCCTAAAGTAGGAGGATATCTGGGTTTTCTACCTTGATGCAATCTCAGAGGACCTATTGTTTGGACCAGTCGTTGAGTCCTTTGATATTCCAGGTGATTATATTCATTATTAAGAGTGTAGAGGTGGGTGGAGGTATCCCTCCGAGAGCCTTTGGATCTCTCATGAATTGAGTAGTAGATTACCTCCTTCTTTGATTAGCTGTTGTGTTGATTTGCATCCTCTTCTTTTGTTTTCCCTTGGCACACACTTTGCGTCTGTGCTTGGATCTGTGGCTATGCCCAGTCGGGCTGTGGATCAGGCGGTCGAGTCAATGAAGACTTTGTTGACTTTGCATAGTTTTCCTACAGGAATGGTTTGTAGATCCTTATGATTGATAGCTTCTTCAAGTTTTTCTAGATCTATGTCCTCTAGATCGTGATCATTCCACTACATCTGGGTGTCTCCATTGATCCCAAGTGTTTCCGCTGGGGTGGTTTTTTGATTCTGTTTTGGGGGAGGGTCGGCTTGGGTTTTCCATTCTCTCAAGATTTTGTTTTCTGCGGCTCTTGGATCTCCTCATCTTCCAGTAACTTGTTCAGGATTTCATAAGTGTTTTTGGTGGAGATATTTGGAGCTATGCTAGTGCTTTGTTTCCTTGGTGGGTTCTTCTTTTTGCCTGTGACTATGGTAAATCCATCTTTTTTCTTGGCTTCCCCCACGGTAGGACCTTGGGCATTCAGGGGGATGTTTCTGAAGAGGTGACCGTGCTCATGGCATTTTCTGTAGCGAAAGGGTATGTGTTCATAGTCTATCATTTGTCTCCAATCCTCATCTTGATACTCTAGAGTGATAGATCCAGGTAGAGCTCTTTAGATGTCCATGTAGACACGTATTTATGCATAGGAGGTGTATCTTCTCTTCTTTGTTGCTTCTGATGATTTGACATATCTCCTCACTGTATTTCCTATTCCCATGATTATTTCTTCCAACCAGAATTCTTGGGGCAGAGAGTATAGTCTGATCCAAACTAGCTCCATTCTGAAGTCTATCTAGAACCTTAGGAAAATCAAAGCTGAGTTGTAGAAATATGGTCCATTGTCGAAGATTCTGTCCTTGTCCTCGAGGTTTTACAAAATGATCATGAAAAATCTTTTGGAGATGAGCTGAAACTCATAATCGCCTTTGGGGTCCCAACAGTGCTTGATCCATCGAGTTAGGTCCCGTTCAGAGGGCCAGAGTCCAAGAAACTTACCAATTAGGGCATTGTTCTCGCATGAACTGGGTGTGTTCACCTACCCTGTTCAAGTTAATGAGATAGCGAGGTGGTTTGTCTGATTGTGGTATGCATTTACCTGGTTCACATTCACGAGGTTCTTTTGGATGGGACGAACTTGCTTCCACATCAATTTCCTTCCTGAGTCCATGTTCTTTGGATAGTATTTGTTCTCGCAGATGCAGCGATGGCTCAAACGTAGGTCGTTTGGCCCTCGTCCTAGCCCTATTATTAGCAGTAAAATTCCTTTATGNCCCCCCCCCCCCTCCATACTCATCACGTCTTCTCAGGATACAGTGTTTCACCGTACCCGTGTGGTTCAGGTGGTGAGTCAGTGCATGCAACGAATTGTAGGGGAGGCGTTGCAGAGTGTTGTCACAGAAACCTTATTACCATTTTTAATATCATTAAATATGTTTATTTAATTATAAACACTTAATTTATTACAAATATTTTTATTATAATTATTTAAAATATCATTATAAAGCAAAGAATAAAGTACACTAAAATTTTATTTTGAAAATGATTCAAGTTAAAAAAACTTAATAATAAGTATTTTAGAATTGTAGATATGAATAATTTTTAATGTAAGAATGTTTTTCTTCAAGCCTCTACAACATCGTAAGGATTTTCTCTAATGTGTTGTTGTTGTCAATCAACCATATTATTGATTTTTATTGTATAAATATTACTAGATTAAGATTGATTAGCTTTTTTCCAATCAAAATAAAAAAGTAGTTTAAATTTAAGAAGTTTATAGATGTAAATTTTAATTTTACAAAGATATTAAAATTTTATATCCAATTTTTATTTCTCATTTTTAATTGAATTTTAATGGATATTTACTATTAAATATATTCATTTACAAATTAAATGAGTAACTTTGATATTATAGTTGTTAAAGAAATATAAAGTTTTGATATTGCAATTTTTAATACAATTCAAAATTGGTACTTATTATTAATACATAAACTAGAATTTAATACATTATTGTAGTAAAGTTTAATATGATATAGTATATAATATATAGCAATTCTAACATATATTAGGTCTCCAATTTGATTGAAATAAAATTTAAAATGTAAATTTGTAATTTAAAATATTTTCTATATATAAATAATACTCCCAACTTAACTTTTCTTTCCAACCTTCCAACATTAGAAAATTTATATAACATAGATTATTTATATATATTATTTTTTAAGTATTTTTAATTACATAAAAAAATAATAATTCTATTTATATTTTAATATTTTCATTTATATATATAAAAGTGATCCATACCCACTAAAATAAAATAAAAAATCTTTTTTATAAATTTTAGATTTTAAATACTTGAATTTTTATAGATTTTAGATTTTAAATACGATTCTATTTTTATAAATTTTAGATTTTATATACAAGAATTTTTATAGATTTTAGATTTTAAATACACGTTATATTTTTATATATTTATATTGTGAATTGTATTCATATTTATATTGGGATAACAATTCTTAATATGGTTAGATTTTTTGTTTCAACAAGTTTTAAACAAATGACTTTAACAACAAGAACTGTCCTACACCTTGAGGGCATTGCATTTTTATATATTTATAACTAATAAAATTACAATTAATTTACATTTATGTAAATAATTAAAAATTTTAGACAACAGTGTTAAATATAATGTAACCTCAACAGGCTGATTGTACACTGTTAGTTGTCCTGGCCAGCTGTACTTTCTATTCTTGTTTTTCTTGAGCCTATTTAGCTCAGCTATTTCCCTTTGCATAGAACTACTTCAGAACTTCTTCATGCACTAGTTTTGTACTCTTCTTCTTACATTCTAATATACTGTTTTCTGTTCTATTCTCTCTATCTGCATTTCTTGCATCACAATTTATCATGGTATCAGAGCTTCAACAGTAAGCCTCTTCACACAGGCTGGAGAGAAACACGATGCTAAAACAATGTTGAGCTTACACGGATCTTGAGAGCATTCGACGCAGACTTTTCACAAGGCTTGGAGAGCTGTCCATCATACTCTTGAAAGATCCTCGCAGGAAACTTCCACAAGGAAGCAGACCATCATACGCTCAAAAGATTAGTGTAAGGAGCTCACGCGAGGTTGCAGAGCGTATTACGCTTGAAAGTTTCAAGGAGAAGAAAAACGAGAAGGAAGCGAAGACTGAGAAGGAAGAAACAATAAAGATTCTTGTACAATTTTCAAGAATCATCAAAGATTCACGAAGAAGAGTTGCAGGAGGCGGGAACTCTTGAAGAATTCAAAACATTTGGTCAAATTCGTGAAAGATAGTTGCAGAAAGAAGAAGCGTTTAAGGCATCTCGGAAATCCCTCAAGTCTGTCAAAGATTGCAGCAGAGAACAACGAACTCGTGAAAAATTTTCAAATATTTGAAAGATTCACAAATTTTTCTTTCGCAGCAGAAAATCCTTGCAAAGGCAGTAAAGAACACGTCTCAGGTTCAAAGAACAACCACCGTCGCGGTAGTAAGATTCGTCCTGCGAAAAGATCTAAGGTGAAAATCCAGTTCAGAAGGGACGAGGAGAGCGTGGAAAAGGCAAAAGAATTTTAGCCGTTAGATCTTGCGCAGAGGACCGACAATCGTTGGATCAGCAAGAAAGTGCACGAGGTTTAGTCCTCTGGAGCGCATAGGAGAAATTCGACTTGCGAAGTCAAAAAATCATTTGGACCATCCATCAAGAGACACGTGGCGAGATCTCGGCATTTTGTTAACTCACAAGGTGTAAAGGTCAGAAGACAACCGTGAGAATTCGCGAATCGCGAAATCACGAGTCATTCTGGACCGTTGGATCGCGAAAGATCGTGAGTCGTTGATCTTATCCGATCGCAAAATCGGGGATCAGGAGTTGGACGAGCGAAGGAGACTGCTCCCGAAAACCCTAAGACGTGAAATCCTGACATCACAAATCGCTAAATCTCGAGAGGATTGTGAGCCATCCATCTCAGAGGACAGGTGGCAGCAGATCCAAGTGCCATCGTTTCGACATTTCGGAGGTCTTATTGACGAAAGGTCACAACACTCCATGGCGAAAGTCCTGAAATCCCGAAAATATCACAACCATCCATTCGTTTCGGCAAATTGAAAGACAAAGAACTGGAAAAGCCCGTAGCGCTTTAACATCAAGGCGCATGGTCACATTGATCGGAGACTAAGGGTCAATTCAAGGCCGATAAACTCCCTTCGACGTTTTGGCAATCGGAAGTTGGAGAGTTCAAAGGTCTCATCTAACGGAGTTCTGAAATCACTGCAAGAAAGAAACAAACCTGGTTTTACGCACAGGAGACAGGTAAATACGAATTTTTTTTTTCTGATTTGTTCAATTTTAAAAAAAAAATTATGGCGTTGTCTAGCAATTTAGGACCAACTCAAGGTCTGATTCTTCTTGGAAAGAACTATGAGTTCTGGTCTCTTCAGATGAGATCCTTCTTGCAAGCACAAGAGTGCTGGGATCCAGTGGATCATGGATATGTAGAACCAGATCCAACAGACCTGTCTGCCATGACTAATCAACAGAAAATTGCTGAAGCAATGTAGAGAAACAGAGAAAATAAAGCTAAATTTTGGATTCAAAATTCTGTGGATGACTCGATTTTCTCAAAAATCACAGGCACTGGTACTTCAAAACATGCATGGGACATCCTTAAATCTTCCTACCAAGGAAATGACAGGGTCAAAACAATTAAACTACATACCTTGAGGACGCAATTTGAGACTCTAAGGATGACAGATTCCTAAAATGTGGATCAGTTCATGACCAAAGTCATGGGAATCGTGAACCAGATCAGATTGACTGGTGAAACCATCACTGATCAACGAATTATTGAGAAAATCCTCAGAAGCTTACCAAAGAAATTCGAAATGGTTGTAACAACAATCCTTGAATCCAAGTATCTGTCAAGTTTCTCAACAGATGAATTAATTGGTTCTCTGGTGACACATGAGACCAGACTACATCTCACAGCTGAGTCAATCTCCAATGCTTTCAAAACTCAATTCTCCTTCAACAGAGGGAGAGGCAGAGGAAGAAGCAAAGGTCGCCAAGGAAGATGGAGAAATCAAATTAACCCTCACTCCAATGGAGGTAATAGACAACAATATCCAAATCAAAATTTCCAAGGTCAAAGACAACAACAACAAAATCAACATCAGAATTTCCAGCGTCAAAGAGGCAAAGGGAGAAGATCAAATGAGAAATCAAGCATACAATGCTCTTACTGCAAAAAGTATGGGCACTATGAATTTGAATGCAGAAAGAAGCAAGCAAATCAACTCTCAGGTAGAGAACATGTGTCAAATCACACGGGAGAAACCTTAGGAGGTATGTTTCTCTCATGCCACAAGACTAAAGAACAACCTAATGATCTCTGGTTGTTGGACAGTGGATGCAACAATCACATGACAGGTAACAAAGATTTACTTTCATGCATTGATTCTTCAATCTCATCTGATATTACACTTGGAAATGATTACTTAGTCAAAGTTCAAGGAAAAGGCACTGTTCCTATTCTTACTAAACAGAATGTAAAGAAAGACATAAACAATGTCTATCATGTTCCAGATCTGAAACATAATTTGCTAAGTGTAGGACAACTCATTGAACATGGCTATAAGGTACTTTTTCAGGGAGCATCTTGCAAAATATACGACAAAAACCCTAGCAGAAAATTAATTTCTGAAATCCATATGACTCCAAATAGGATGTTTCCCCTTACCCTCAGAACTGCAAATCTGAGTCAACCATATGCACAAAGTGCATCAACCCTGAATGAAACAATGGTTTGGCATACAAGATTTGGACATCTACCATTTCAGAGTGTAAGTCTTCTTCATAAGCACTCCATGGTCAAAGGTCTTCCCATCTTTAAAGAGCAAATTCCCCCATGTCAGCCTTGCATACTTGGAAAACATAAGAGAACTAGTTTTCCACAGTCATCAAATCAAGCCAAACAACATCTTGAACTTTTTCACACAGACCTATGTGGACCAATGCAAACAGATTCAATGGGTGATAGCTTTTACTTTCTAACGTCTATTGATGATTTCAGCAGAAAATTATGGATGTATTTTCTGAGACACAAGTTTGAAACTTTCGCAAAATCCAATGAATTCAAGGCAAAAGCTGAAAAACAGAGTGGCAAATATATCAAAGCACTCAGGTCATATGGAGGAGGAGAATACAACACCAACAAATTTGTAAATTTCTGCAAATCACAAGGCATTATCATGCAAACAACAACCAGATATACTCCACAACAAAATGGAGTGGCTCAAAGGAAAAATCAGACAATAATGAATATGGCAAGAACACTTCTCAAAGAGAAAAGTTTGTCAAATAGGTTTTGGGCTGAAGCACGAGCATGCTCATCTTATCTTCTGAATAGATCTCCAACCACCAAACTAAAGCTAAACGTCCCTCAAGATGCATGGAGTGGCACAAAGCTCAATGTTGCACATCTAAGGACATTCGAATGCATAGCATACGCTCACATACATTTCGAATTAAGGAAGAAACTTGATGACAAAAGTGAGAAATGTATTTTCACTGGATATAGTGAAACATCTAAAGCTTACATGCTTTACAATCCAATCACCAAGAAACTAATTCTCAGCAAAGATGTAAAATTTCTGGAAAATCAATTATGGAATGATTCAGAAAATCAGCAAATGGACAGTCAAAATCCATTGCTGCCAAGTTCTGAAAATGAAGAAAATTTAGGACAACAAGTACCTCAAACTATTCTTCCAAGATTGCAAGTACAAAGACAACCTGAAAATTCTCAGGATAACTCAACTTCTAGCAGAGAATCATTCTCTGAACCACAAAATTAGAGAACTCGAAGTTTGAGAGAAATCCATCAACAGTTGGATGACTTTGAACAACACAACATTTTTTCTTTAATGTCATGTCAACCTACATCTTTTAAGGAAGCAACTAAGGAGCGACATTGGGTTCAAGCCATGAACCAAGAAATTGACTCCATTGAGAAAAAAAAGACATGGGATCTTGTGGATTTGTCAAGTCACAAGAAGAGTATTGGTGTCAAGTGGGTTTACAAAACTAAACTCAATGAAAAAGGGAAGATCGAAAAAAACAAGGCAAGACTTGTTGCCAAAGGATTCTCACAACAACCTCGTACTGATTATGGTGAAACTTTTTCTCTAGTAGCAAGATTAGACACTGTAAGGACTCTATTTGGCATAGTAGCCCAACACAAATGGCAAGTATACCAGATGGATGTCAAGTCAGCATCCCTGAATGGTCTTTTAGAAGAAGAAGTTTATGTCGATCAACCACCTGGATTTGAAGTCCAAAAGCACCCAGCCAAAGTATATTGGTTGAAGAAAGCCTTGTATGGCTTAAAGCAAGCTCCAAGAGCTTGGTACAACAGAATTGACACTTATCTCATCAAAAGTGGTTTCAGCAAAAGCCAAAACGAGCCAACTCTTTACACCAAAACAGATCAACACGGTAAAATTTTGATTGTATGTTTATATGTTGATGACATGATCTATACGAGAAATCTTGAGTTAACAAATTTTAAACATGTCATGCAATCTGAGTTTGAGATGACAGATCTTGGCATAATGAAATATTTTTTAGGGATTGAGGTTGATCAATCAACCAAAGGCATTTTTGTCTGTCAGCAAAAGTATGCAGCAAACATCCTCAAAAGATTTCGCATGGAAGAATGCAATCCAACAGAAACCCCCATACCACTAGGCACAAAATTGAGCAAGAAAGATGAAGGCCCTACAATGGACTCTACCCTGTACAAAAGCTTAGTAGGCAGTTTGTTGTATCTTACAACAACCAGGCCTGAAATTATGTATGCAACCAACCTTATTTCCAGATTCATGGAATCCCCCAAAGATTCTCATTGGAAAATGGCAAAACGAATTCTAAGATATGTTGCATGAACTCTCAATTTTGGCTTATGGTACACTAAATCTGATAGTAATCAACTTTCTAGTTACACGACAGTGATTTTGCAGGCAGCCTAGATGACACGAAAAACACATTGGACATGTTTTTCAATTGGGCATGAACCTAATCTCATGGGCATCAAAAAAGCAGCCAATTGTTTCAATATCTTCTGTAGAGACAGAGTATGTCGCTGCTACCTCAGCTTCTTGTCAAGCCGTGTGTCTGAGAAGAATATTGAAAGATATGTCACATACAGAAAATGATCCAACTCCTATTTTTTGTGATAATACTTCAGCAATTGCTTTATCCAAAGCTATGAGAAGAGCCGACTTCTCTATGCAATTATTGAAAGCCTACGGTGCATACGTCAACATCTCAGATTTTTCTTAAAGTTGAACTGCCAATCTTAACTAGTGCTTTAGATTCATTAGTGTATCGGAATGTTCTCATCAAATACTTAGTCATTCAGTTCCCCATCAACTCTTTCTGTCACCTTTTATGTCATTGAAATGAATTTGAAAAGAAGATAAACAAACATATGTGCTTAGACTGTTTATTTTTTAATAGTTTCAAAAACATTATATATAATCTTCGAGGGAAGAAATCTGCTTAAGCAGATTTTATCTCAGCATGCTTTAATAACACGGGTATTTTACTTTATTAAACCTTATAAATTAATTTGTAGGCTCTATATTTGCAATAAGGCGAGATAACAGTATCCATTTTCTTCTTGTTAAATTAAGTGTGTTTCATACTCATGGCGAGGATAATTCTTTTAAAGCGTGAGCTTCTGCATTTTAAATTATTAGCCATACAAGGATCTACTTCATGAGTTGCATATCTCATCAAAAGTCAAACAACCCGTTTAACAAATTGTTTTGGGATTTTGTTGCTTATAATTTTCTGTATTAAAAAACAAACAACAAGTTTGGGATTTTGTGCTTAAAATTTTCTGTTACGGAAAATTTGTTGGGTATAGGAGGGGACCCCGGGGGCCCTATTCCTGACTTGGTAAAAAGCCATAGTCTTATCATTGGATTTGGTAGCGGACATGCAGGGCCATTCCCACCATACCCATTTCGACCTACAGAAAAGGAGTGCAGCCTGGAATTATGATTTATCTCATTCAAAATCACAGAACCAAAAGAACGATAGCATTAAATTGGTAGGAAAGGAAACATGTCGCTGTGATATGAACTAGAATTGTTATAGATGAAAAAGTCAAGACAGTAAACATTAAGCATTTTGTAATGAGCATTTCATTGGTTAATTGTCTTTTCATCTTGTTTAATAGATAACAAATACAAACCATAAAATGAGTCAATAATTAATTCAGTCTTATTGTTAGTTAGATAACAAATACAAGATCCACCATATAATGAACCAATAATTAACTCACTGCATTTGCTTGCTTAATGTTTAAGAAGAAAAATCCATTTACACTAGCTTGACACTGCCTTCCACCATAGAAAGTAAGAACATTAGGCTGTCTTATATGACATTAAATATATTCACGAACATTGCTTCATCGGCGAAGGATAAACACCAAAGGAATGATGGCTCTGCTTTGTAAAATTACATATTTTGTATCTATAAATTATGTTGTACAGGAACCTTTCATTTCATAAATTTCAATTTTTATTGTGTCCATGATCCCTTTTTTTAAACAAAATTAAGTGAGGAATAGTAATTTTTTTTTGTGTTTTTTCTCAACAAACCTGTGTAGCAGACATTACCACTATTTTTTACAATTGAACTAGTCTGAACTCCTCTTATCAATTTGTATATCTCAGAACTCTGGATATTCTTTGTAGACCCTGGAACAACACAGGCCCATTTTTTCATCCCAACACTCCGAGAACCTGCGATGCAAAAAACTGACTAACTATGAATTCAGGCCTCCATGCTCTATAAAATGTCATCCTCATGCTTTATAAAATACTTATGACTTTAAATATATTCAAGAACATTACTTCATCGGCGAAGGATAAATGCCAAAGGAATTGCACCTTTTCCGACTCCTGCATATTATTGATACGGATGGTACATCCTTCAATCGGCAGCAACATTTATCTAGCGACTCGACTTATCTAGACGTCATGATGCAAACCATCTTTACCGTGTTTCATATCGCTCGATTCTTAGTGGTCGGATTCCGCGGCCGTTCCATTTACAATAACGTTCTGCTAATGTAAACATCCGACCAACGGAGTTAATGCATGCCATAGTGAACCATCGATCTGTGACATAAGCCAATGGATTCCATTAATGCATACTTCTTGAAATTTGAACTCCAAAAAGAGGAGGGCTTGAAATTTGAAGTTGGCAAGAAGTGGGATTTATTTGAAATTGAATTGATCCATTGAGAGGTTATTTTAAAAGGGTTTTGTTGCACACATGCATGGTTGTAAGATTCTAGGTTTGAGTAATTTTGATTAACAAAACCCTTTAAACATTGATTCTTTCAGTATCACTTGCACGCAAGTAAAGTCTCACCCGAGGCATCTATTGGGACTGTTTCTGCAGTAGTGAGGGAATGGGAGGTGATCATCCTAGTGAGGGAATGGAAGGTGATCATCCTATTCATTCTTATTGTACACGTTATTATGTATTTTCTCTCCTTAGGTTACTTAGTGAATTCAGTCATGTATTACCATTATACTTCATATTGCAACATAAACCTAGTACAATGGCATCCATAACTATTCCACAACTATCATGTAATAAATAGTTCTAATCTAACGTGCATACAAAGTATATTCATGATCCATCACCTAAAAGACAAATAAACATAAGAGTTAATGTGGTTCACCCAACTTTGGGTTACATCGTCCACAACGGCTCTTTATTATTCTTTTTGCAATTGTGTCACGCATGCGCACTACACTTACAAAAGATACATCATTCTATTTTTTCCTTCATCTAGCCTAGTTGCTCTGCAGTGCAAGCGTCTCTCTCCCTTCAACATCTCCTTAATATTCAGACATAGACTCTTTCATTCTCAACCTATTCTCCGACTCTCCTTACATACATAAACTATTTGACTGACTCGATAGTACCTCTAGTAAGAAAACAAAATCCAACAGACGAACAACAAAACAAGTAAACCGGTATATTCACAGCCCATTACATATTTATATATGAGTACTAGAGCTTAAAACCCTACTTTTCTCACCCCAAAACCCTATTACAATTCATAAAAACTCAGGTTGACTCGTTGATCGGGCTTGTTTTTTCCTTCTTTTTCGAACCTGCATGTTGCTTTTGCACTCTGACTATTTTTCTTCATGCTTTTGCATGTATTTCATCTTTTGGTATGCCGAACTATTATCCTTCCTTTTCGTCCTCTTTCTTCTCTTTCTTTATTCCTCTGCTTTATTCCTCTAATTTATGCCTCTTCTTTATTCATGTGCTTCGCACTCCATAGCGTACCTTGTCTTCCTTCTTCTTCTTATGTTTCACACATCTTCCATACTTGGGACTTTCATGAATATTATTTCCACACTCCCTCTCCAATATGCCCCCAACATCACTGATGTGTGGGTCGTCCCTAGCCACTTAGGCCTGTTACATTTTCCTCCTCATAAAAGGGCATTGACACATTCCAATTGCATAATATGTACACACTACAAATTCAAAACCATTCTTCAAGCTCATGCCATATACCATGATTTTTCTTTCTGTTTCCAATACTAAGCTTTTGGCATTTACATGGCGAAACTTTGAATTCACAATCTCAACCTATTTTCTACATTACATAATCAAACCTCTAAATTGTTCCTATCTATAAATGGATTTTATTTCATGTTAAATGACATTGAGTTATTAGTGTCTATATATGTTGTCCCAGACAATTTGGGAAATTAGTGTTTACTGGCCTTCTCTGATTACGAATTTTTAGTCCATCTTTGATAGCTTCACATTATAAATTTGTGTGCAAAATTTGTAAAGAGTGAATCGAGGTGCACTCTAGAGCCAAGTTGAATGTTTCATGATTTTTGATAACCCTAATATGAAAGATATTTAGATAAGTTGAAATTCGTGGTTTGTTGATTCTTGATAAGTTTTGTTATTGCTAGTCAAAATGAGATTAGTACCAACAACTTCTCATTTTCTTTGTCCTTACTTTTCCTAGGGTCAATTATTTTGTGCCATTGTTCTTGTTTCACGGTGGTTTTCTTCCATTGAGTTTCCACTAATTCTTAATATTTTTCCTTTAATCAGTGATGGGCATCTCATGGTTTTGTTTCATAGCAGTATTCCTCCATTTATTACCCATGCTTCTTAATTTTTTCCTTTTGCAATTGATCGTCATCGTAGGCTTACATGTTTGTTTCCTTTGCATCACTCTTTTGCATGTCTTTGATGGAGCCGATATAGTTTTCTTAATTGGCATTCACTATGGAACATAAAATATGATGATTTACCCCTAGAGAAACCATACTAGAATGGTTCCCCACAACTAGAAAATTACTAATTTGTCCCTACTACGACACTCTCTATAACCTATAAATGGGTTTTACAATACACATGAAATGGGTCTTACATGACATTATTTCAAATAATATTCTCTCACGAGCAAAGACAACCTACCTATGCATTGTAATCTATAAATCCATGTGCCTCAATAAATAATATCAAAACATCGAGTCCAAATATTGGTCTTGCAATTAAAATTTGATGGCTCAAGTAAAATTGATACAAGTTCATGAGACCCCTTTGAAGTTTTCAGATGCAAAAAGCATCTGAATCCTTTACGAGGTTTCCCTTCAAAGGCAGACCATTGATTGCAAAGACAAATTACAAGAGATTAAATTATGTAGGGAGTATTTATATATCCAATACCGTAGAGCTGACTCAAACCTATTATATAGACTAAGCCATTGTAAAGAAAATAAGTTTTGTTGAGATATAAATAACTTATAAAACTATAAAAGATGAAAACGCTAACTTAATTTGAGATAAAGAATAACTTTTTTTAATTACTAGAGACGAACCAAGTATATTCACGCATAGATTACAAATAATTCTCTTAATAAAAGGTGCATTTTTCTTCTAACTACCTTAAATATCATTAGAGGAACAATATGTTAAAACTCATAGATTACTTTCATCAATAAAATAATAATTTAAGTATATAGGGGCTTCAGTAGTGCAAGATATTAGATATTATTTTTGGGATTAACTGCATAGTGTAAGTCATTAATCTATGACCCATATTCATGAGTATTAGTCTCAACTGACCAATAATTCTCATGATTTGAATAGTCCACTTAGCACTCATTGCATCGGGTGATGCTCACAGGGGTGAAGAAATGGGATTGAAGCCAACGAAATGAATCGCATAGCATCAATCATCACTTCCGGGGCTTGCACCTGATAACTAGGACTTCCCAGGTGGTCACCCATCCCAAGACGCCTCTGGCTCAAGCACACTTAACTGTGAAGTTTTCCCCACAATCAAGCCCACTTAGCTTGCTACCCCATTTGCAAAACCTTAGCAAGTATTGTGCCTTATGAACTACCCAGTTAGAGCTCCCTTGACTCTTATTATTTAAGTATATAGGGGCTTCCAGAGTGCAAGATATTAGATATTATTTTTGGGATTAAGTGCGTAGTGTAAGTCATTAATCTATGACCCATATTCATGAGTATTAGTCTCAACTGACCAATAATTCTCATGATTTGAATAGTCCACTTAGCACTCATTGCATCGGGTGATGCTCACAGGGGTTAACTCAAGCCAAAGCATTTGAATATATTGAAGTTAAGTTCATTTAAGTATTTTCTCAACAATAAGTAGTGTGGTAAATGTTTCCATTCTCCATTAGAGAACCAACCATACCATAAAATACATAACAACAATTATAACAACAAAAAATTCACACATTAGGGATTTATATTGATGTCCATGAAGGAATTTTGTTGGAGTTGATCTCAATACCAAGTCATTTTGACACCTTCACCTATACTGGACAATGCTTCAAATGCTAGATCACTATATATCCTCTTAATATCCACATGGTAATTTATTATAAAAGACTGGAATTCAACAACAATGATTCTTTCTTATCTATGCATAGGTTTTAGATTATATTTTCGAACTTGATAAATTCATTTCATCTGGTTACATATTGGTTTTGAGTTGGTGAAGACCTTAATATCATCGGAACCATTTTTTTTGGTTGATTTCATCCCTTCAACAAAGGCAATATAGTATGCTTCATTATTTGTAGTCCTTCCATAAACTTCTTTGCGACCTTGCAGGACAAGATTTAGTGCTTTATTGTGAAGGACATATTTAATAACTACTTGATCAGGGTTTGGATAACAAGACACTTCAATGGATAATGTCCACTTATTCACCATTATTTATTCTTCGAAGAAGATTTAAAAAAAGAAAACAAAAATTTTTGATCAAAAACCCTGTCACATCAAATTTAGACAGAAACTCTTTCACATCAAAATTTCTCAAAGATATTTTGCATGATGCATATTGCTGACCACAAATTCAAAAAATCTATGTACCCAACTAAAATATATAAAATTAATATATATATATATATATAT